>CATIWQ010202375.1:0-35693 GCA_949673415.1 Euphorbia schlechtendalii | reverse complement strand
ATATTTTATATCTGCGAGTGTTACAATCAAAAGAACTGTAAAAATTGTACTTGTTTATATAACAAAAGGATGGACATTGATTTTATGTTTGGAATTAGAAACAAAGAAAACACCATTTCTATCAAAATCAAGACCCTGAATATAGTTATAGAGAAAATAAATGAGAAAGTATTAGCCACATGTACTTACTTGCGGTCCCCCTCTACATCTGGAAGATCTTTAGTTATAGCAATAACTAGGGCAAACAATGTAACAAAGGTTGTGATGAATGCCACTGGAGAACTGTGGGCAGAAATTGAATCGAGAAGATGAGAAGTTTAACAACAGAAGAACATATTTCAAATCAATGCAATACAAAACTTGATATAGACGAAAGTTAAAGCAAGTCTGTTAATTTTTTTTTTTATGATTTTATAGGACTGCTTAGCTGTTGAAAAACTGGAATTTAGGGTTCCATTTGATCACCACCGATTGCTAGGCAGTTGGAATCAAAGTAGATTGACATTAATTCTTGAACTCTTTTTCAAGTATAGTGGCTGACCGTAACTTTTACATATAACCTTACTGCATTTTAATATAACCCTGGAACTGAATAAGAGAATTTTAAACATAATTGATGCTAACTGTGCCCTGTTCAACAGGCATCATGCTAACTTTGCTTAAATCTCAGGTGAAATATGTGTACTGATTTAGAATGCATCATCCCGAATAATATATATAGCAAAAATGCAGAAGGGTGATTCACCTCCACTCAAATGGAAGTCCAAGGGCAGCTCGTGTGGCATGATATACTCCAAAATTAAGTAGGAAACCTCGCACCTGCATGACTTTTTTGTTAGATTTTTGCTTACAATAGCAAATTCTTCAAGGCAACCGCTGATTCTAATTTCCAATGATAGCCTCAACTTAACAAAATAATAATTTAGAAAGTAGCAAGCACTACGTTGTTACAAAATTTTATATATAGCATGATCGAAAAACGCATGCACAAAAGAAATAATAACTCGAATGAATTTAGCAGTTGGAGAAACTACAGACTTGTCGAATTGACTTAATTCAGAATTTCAGCCTTTTACTCACATGCAGATGCAATGTTGTCTTGAGGTGAACTAAAATTAACTTGAAGAATTTGGTTGAATTATAATGAGCCACATCAATCTAATAGCTAAGGAAAAAGAAAAAAATCAAAAGCAGGATACCATACCGTGGCAATTATAAGAAATGCCAGAACAGCAAATCTCTTCAGTCTAAAGGGAGGAACAGAATAGATGGTGCCAAGGAAAAGGCCGAGGCAGTAAAGTGAGGTGATGAATTGGCCAAAGTTTAGAGCAACAATCGATATTCCAGCCACTGCAAAAAAGACCACCAGCAACCACGCCGTTTGAACAGATAGATCCCCTGCAGCTATAGGTAAATAGGGTTTGTTTACCCTGCAAAATAAACAGAATCAGACCCGCTAAGTCATAGAATTTCATGTTTGAAAGTTGTTAAACACTTTCTAGGAGTACTTTTATATCCCAGTCCTCAAATTTGTTAATCACAATGAAAATACCAAAAAATATTGGATGAAAAACACCTTTGCAATATTTTGAATTATTAATGACAAAAAAGGGGATTTTGAATTGCTTGAAGGTGATAACAAGTTTGTGAATCAACTCAACTAGTTGATAACCATAATATACGGTACTTATGTATTTATAAAAGCTTTCTAAAAGAATAAAACATTATAAAATGTTGTAGCTTACTTGTCAATTCCGATATCATAGATTTGATTAATGCCAACGATATAACCATTTCCACATATTAGAGCAAAAAGGCCCCATAATGCCTTAACCACCAATGACCACTTTATTAGGTTTGAGTTCCCAATCAAAGCTCTAGCCACCAAAGCACTGCCAAAAACAGAATAAATGACGAAATCACGTTCAAGTGATTTGTGGCAACAAAAAATCAGTTCAAGTAAAGCATGTGTACTGCTTACGTGGATCCTAGTGCGGTCCCACGTATCGTGTGGGGCCTCAGGAATCTCCAGCATGCATCTTTGAACTCAGAGATCTTATCAAAGACTGGATCAGATCCAGCAACTCCAACTTTACTGCAGGCCTGACAGAATCCGATTTAACATTAATGGTGTAATGCTATCCTATCATATATCAGGCATACCAAAGTTCTGCAAAGTCATTTTTGCCTTAATAAGAGGATCGTATCAGGAACACTTTGAAACTTGCAAAGAATAAGTTCCACGAGAATTAAATCACTTATCTTTTTGACGAAATGAAGTGGATGTTTAATAAATTCAATTGCCTACTAAATGTCAGTCTCCTCAATCAGTTAATCCTTAACGTGTATCTGAAGATTACACTGATGAAATAAAGTTTATTTGAACAAGTTGACTTAATTAACATCTTGATTGGTAAAGCGGACGGTTTGCATTATCCAGTGCTAGCTCAGCTACTACAGTTTTATGTCAGCAGCAGATATTCTTAACCACATACATATCAATAAATTGTTATTTTCCAATAATATAAAAAGCATCTGTCTTATGTTTCAATCATAATATATGTAACATACTTTTGAAAGGCTAAATGGCAAACAGGGAAATATAATATCCATCGAGAGGCTGATAGATAGTGTAGCACATTTATACAAGACTCATGAACTAAAAATCTTAAATGCGGATAAATGTAATCTTCAAACCATGAATTTGTAGTTCAATGACGAAAAAGGAAAAAAAGAAAGAAAACTAAAAGTCATAAATCCAACACACAGAAACCCAAAGTTGCATTAGTCAATGGCTCAATGCGATGAAGACACGCACACAAAACCATTTTCCCTTGAATTTCTTGATTACTGAATTGATAAAGACCATCACTGGATGCTTCTTTTAGCTAATTCAAATATGACCAGACACTGAAGTTGAAACACACAAGCCAAACCAGAAAGAGGAACATGAATGCAAGTTCAAATTAACCAGATTGAAAGCATACCCATATGGAATGACGCCGATAAATTGAATTGGGTACAGTTACTGAACGGCTTCTGAGAAAGTGAAGTTGAGAAGAAGGCAGAAATTGAGAGCATTTGGAGGACCAGGCAGAAGGCGAATTGCAGATGGATTGAATGGGTAACTTTGAAAGGTGATTACAAGCTGAAATTCTAAGAGAAGAAGGGGAAGCGAAGGCAAACTCCATTCACACAAACGCCAAGTTTGGATTGGTACTAAACAACGCTAGCGAAAGTAATTGACAAAGCCCGTTCTCAAATCTCAAGTCTCAACTGGTTTTGTCCTTTTTATTCTTAACAATTGCATTACAGCCCCTGCTACTTTTCTTTTCTCCAAATCATCCTTATAGTTAGATAAAGGCGACTTTCCATTCCACCTTTTAATTTATTCAGTGTAGTTAATTATGAGTTCAGTTACGATTAGTTAACTTCGAATTTAATCAAATTCACTTCATTTCTCAATTTAGCATGAAATCATGCTTCATTTTGATTTGACTCCAGTTTTGTTTACCAAAAATTTTAATTTACTTAGTTTATTCTACTTTATTCCATTTTATTTCTTTTCTTATCTAATAATTGATGATTGTTATTATTAAATAGGCCAATCGTATTTTAATGTGCTTGTAACCAATGTTATCAATACCCTATCATATCGGTTGTTCCGATGAAATGTGTGCCGTTGGTAATTTTGGTATGATTCACAAAAAGTACCGACATTTGATAAAATAATAATGTAAAACATAATTACAGGACATAATTAGAGATAAAAAAAAGGAAATAGCATAGTTTTCAATACTTATATTATAAATATATAGATATTAATGTATTTTAATATATAAAATATATTTTATGAAATTAATTATCCAGTATAATTGCCGGTTATACCATCGATCGTAATTGTAATATTACATACCAGTAACTTCACCGATTTAATGCCTGGTACTGTGATGAAAACATTACTTGTAACTTTAACCAGTATGCTCATTGTTTCATTAAATATGACAATCTACTTTTGAACATGTAAATATTTGGAATATAAATGTCAAATGATGTAATCAGTCTTTTGGTGCATTTGCTTTCCCTTGTTCAATGGGAGGGCCTGGTTAAACTTTTAGTAGGCATTGAGTCGAACAAACGGATTTTTTTGACTAAACATTTCCACTAGATGCCTGAAAGGGGAAGACAGAGATGCAAGAAACCCGGGTGGCACGGGTTGGTAGTGGCAGCAAGGAGTCAACTTAGTGACCAAAGCATCGGTTACTTCTACTCGTGGTCTTCTTCAATCCTTACTACCGAGCAAACAACTATGCGTTCGCATTCCTTCAAAATATTTACCAATTTCTAATTTTGTTTATCAATTTTAAATTTATATTATTGTTGGTAGGTGATTTCTAGTATATTTAAAAAAGGAAGCAAACTATTCAATTTTATGCATTATGTTAAATTTTTTTATCAACTGCTCTTTTTAAGAGGTTCAATAGTGAATTCATAGCCTAACAACTTGTACATTATTAACCATCGAGCGGTCACAATGTTGTTATAAAAAATATAATTATAGATTTGATTTCACGATCCACGAAAATAACAAAAATACCTCTTATTTTTTTAAAAAAAATTTACATTATTGAAACACATCCATTCATGGATAATTTTTGTTAGCTAAAATTATTTAAGCTAGCTAACTTGGACATTATATAATATTTTGGAATAGTTGGTTATTGGGTTTTTTTTCCTGTTGGTTATATATTTTATTGACTATAATAAAATGTTATGATATAACAATTTTGAATATAGCTTGTTAAAAATTAAACAAATATATTTTAAAAGTTGAAATTCAAATGGAGAAAAATTGCATCCAAAACTCAAATTTTGAAAGTTGAGGGAATAATGGAGACATTTTAGGAAAAAAATTCTTCAATGTTGAGATCAAACATTAATCTAATGTTAACTCAATCATTGCCTTTCATTTGAAAATGAAAAATATGGATTCATCATCTTTCTTCTGACTATGAGAGATAAGAAACAACACTACTATGATGTTTGACGTTGAACATTAGAGAATCTTTTTCAACATTTTAAAAATTCAAGAGGGTAGTAGATTTTTTGAAACAAGTTCAGGTACTTGGTGATGCATTAGACTTTTTTGTTTACTGAAGAAAGAATATCAGAAAATGAACATCTTTAAAAATTCAAAAGAACTAATAGCTGACATGTGATGTTGAGCGAGCAAACTGATTTAATTTTTAGAAGTTTAAAAAAATTTTAAGACAAATTTAGGTTTGATGATACATTATATTTTTTGTTTTGATGAAATCGGATTTATGCTAAACAAATGGATAAAAGCCCTAGTAGTTCGGGGTGAAATGGTAATTTCAAGTCGAACACTTCTTTTAAAGCCCTAGGTTTTGCTATCATTCATTCCTTTGCAAGCCGCTAGCTTTTCTGCATATATCTACAGCAGCTCTTCAGATCTTCTTCCAAAAGGTGCGATCAGTTTCTATTTCATTATTCTACGATTATTAATTCGTGTGTAGTGTGGTTCATGTATATATTAATCTCCATGTCTAGGCTTAGTATCTGTTTCTCATTTATTCATCACGATGAATCTCGTGAAAACTGTTGCTGCAGTGTTTTAAAATTACTCAATATCTATTAGCAATTGTTTGGTTAGCTTGGTTTGATTCAGGTCCTTGTTATATTGGTGCAGAATAACTTTTCATGCGCTTGATTGTCGTTGACATTGATTTGAGGCACACATGACGATTGTGAAAACAAAATATATTGATTTTGCACCTTTAAGACCGTGTTTTTTTGGATTGAACTGAATTGAATTGAATTGGTAGTCTTAAGTTAGTCGTAATTTATGTGTTGCAACTTGCAGCTGAGTTAGAGGTTATGTAAATTGTGTATTTGAATGGTTGCAGGATGGATTCACAAATTAAGCATGTTTTGGTGATGAAAGTGATGGGCCGTACTGGCTCTAGGGGTCAGGTGACCCAAGTTAGAGTCAAGTTTCTTGATGACCCGAATCGGTTCATTATGAGGAATGTTAAGGGACCAGTTAGAGAAGGTGATATTCTAGCCCTTCTTGAGTCTGAGAGAGAAGCTAGAAGGCTTCGTTGATCGGTCTATATATGCCCTTTGTTTTTGTTTTGATGGTAGTACAAGGCTTTTTTCGATAAACGATTTGGATTATGGTTAATTGAGATTTTGTTATATCTTCTTTATGCTATTTTTTATGTTTGAATTCCTGATTATGGATCATCCTCGTGTTAGTGCTTCACTGTTTTTGGAGTATGAAAGAGTGAGATTGAACTCTTCATGTTTGGATTTATAGCATGTCCTGTGTTAATTTTGGAGTAAAGTTTCCCTTATTTTCGAGTGTTAATGCATATATCTTTATGACATATCCAATGTTATATCATGACCCAGTATTAGTTGATCAATTTTACATTTTAAGAGTTTGGGGCATGCTGCTTACTTGTTTAGTATCATCTACTGCATTCCACACAAATAAACCAACTTCTCAAGGGGTTTCTTACTGCTTGGCAAATACCAGTTTATTAAGTTGAATTTTGCAAAATTACGTAACTGGAAACTTGGAGATATAAGTTTCCAAAATGTCAAAAAAAAAAAAAAATGCAGTTAACAGAACATCTTGAACAAGTACTCATCCATCAAAAACAATAATGCCACAAAGTCAGTTGCGGATGAGCTGAACTGGCCTGATCTGAGATTCTATATATGTTTGACATTGATGCAATGCAAATGAACTTCTGCTATACCAGTTAGCGAACAAAGATTAAATAGCTGTGGAAAAATAACTAAGATTGTGCTGCCAATTAGATTTCTGTCTTTACCTCAAGTGAAAAGTGGAAACTTTGTGGCTCGTTTGGTTGGTGGAATAGAATAGAATGGAATAAAATAGAAAATTTATGTAAAACATCAAATATGATACATGATTTTGATGTCGTAGGGAATGACCTCTTCCTATTTACCATGGAATTACGAAATAATTATTCCTCTTTAAAATGAAGGAATTGTTATTTCGTGATTTCCACGGAAACTATGAAGAGTTATTCTCTCTGATGTCGGATTCATGTAACATATTTAGCGTTTTTGCATTCATTTTCTATTCTATTTTATTCCGTCATCCAATCGAGTCCTTAAGGATTTCGGTGGAAACACATGTGACCCGAACTGCCTGAAGTAGTACTCTTCATATGGTATATGATCTGCAAGGAACTGCCAGACAAGTGCAAATGCCCTTGTTGATAAGGGATTACACATCATTGCAGTACTCACAAACCAAATTAGAGTAAATACAATAGACATGAAAAAGGAAAAGAGCTCTGCATCATCAACACCACCAAAGCTTTAACTTTGTTATCGACGAAAAAAGTGCATCATAAATGACATCTTTTAAACGGTAATCAGAAAAAGCAACTCGGGTTTAGGAAGCTGAGCTTAAATTTTCAATGGTCAAGATATGACTCCAGTCACCGAATTTGGTAATCTAAAATTAGATAGTGGAAACTGAAATATTCTAGCAATATAAGCAAATTTTCTATCTTATTTTATGAATCTTCAAAATAAATAAAATAAGTCATCGAGGATGTATCAACTACGTACAAAGACAACTGATATTCTCAACCAATAATTGGTGACATTTTTATGCTTTTCGCTTAAATTGTGGTACCCGAATGGTATCTTTGTTAACTCCATTCTTTGTGGGGTTTTTCGGATTCTTCGAATTCCTTTATGCTCCGTTAAGATTCCCGTTGAGTACCTACAAAACAAAGCTTGACCGGGGTTCCGGCAAAACCCCTCCGATGCTTAAGTCAGTTCTTAAGATGGGGGAGAATGAGAGCTTTGTTGTATGGAGTTGAGTTACCTCCTGGAGGAGATTGGTTTTTCTTTTATATATAGAAAATCATGATGATGGTAGCAAGTAAGCTTAGATGTAGGCATAGGCATAGGACGGTCTAGCTAGAAGTAGGCTTAGGTGTATATGAGTTTATCTTGATATCAAATTGTAATTGTGTTTCTTATAATTTATTTCTTTAAAAGAATAAAATTATATAATTAGGCTGTTATAATTTTATATCTATTCTCTATTTTCATGGATTATTAAGGTAGTGACGTTACCCATTGGCAATTTGTAGTGCTGCTGTGCGAGTTATTAGATTGTGGGCTGAAATGAGAATGTTAAGAAGCCTGAAACCATGGCCCATTACACATGGTCTCTATTATAATATCATAGACTCTTCCACATGAGATAATTATAAAAAAGCCCTAACCCTAATTTTATATAACGCTATAAATTAGGTTTCTTGATTGAACTGAGTCCTTACTGCCCGTGCTGTTGCGGAAGCCGCTTCCTTTCCTCTCAGATTTTCCCTTTCCTCGCCGAATCTCACAGGTACCATGGCTTCTTTCTCTTCATTTCAATCTTTCGTTTACCCTGTCTCTCTTTGCGTTTCATTTTTTCATTCTGGTTCTATCGCTGTCTCCTGGAATGTGTGTTCGTTCTGTAGGTAAGCAATGGCAGAAGCTGCTGTAGTGGCCGCCCCTCCACTCCCAGTTAACACTGATCCCACACAACCTTACACCGAAGTTAAGCTTTTCAACCGCTGGACCTTCGAGGATGTTATTGTATGTTTTCTCCTTTTCTCTTATTTTTAAAATCATTTTGTGTATTTAATAGTATTCGCTTTCTTATCGATGCTTTGTCAAGTCATGATTGTATCACTTATCTAGTTAGTAATTCAATCTAGTCTTGCCTTGATTCTGCTCGGTGTAATAGTTTTATTGCAATTCTAGGCTTTGTTTAATCATTAATTTGTAATCAGTTTTGCCGTTATTGCTTTTCGCCAATGAATGAGTTCATTTTGTTCTTATTGGCACTTTATTTGTTCTGTATGCGTTCATTGGGATAGATTTATGTGATGACATCAGGATACTCAACTTTTTTTATTGAAAGAATTGTAGTTACATAAAGTCGCATTGGTTCCGTGTACTTTTTACAATTGAACTTGTTCATTGCTATTGTTTCTTGGTTTGAAATTTACCAGAGTAGTTTTGTCGCTATATTTACAGTCATCTATGGATTTAATTGATTCAGAGTATAAGTTGTATGGACCAAGTATATGCACTAGACTGTTATATCTGAGGCTATGATCTGTTTGTTATACAACACACTCATGGATATCATACCTTTCTCTGTTTACTAGTTTTTATCCTCATTTGCATCAAATTCTGTGTAATGGGTCAGGTGAATGACATGTCTCTTGGAGATTATATCGGTGTCCAACCCGCTAAGCATGCAACCTATGTTCCACACACTGCTGGACGTTACTCAGTGAAGCGATTCAGGAAAGCCCAATGCCCAATCGTAGAGAGGCTTACAAACTCACTCATGATGCATGGAAGGAACAACGGCAAGAAACTTATGGCCGTCAGGATTGTGAAACACGCCATGGAAATCATTCACCTTCTGACCGACCAGAACCCAATTCAAGTCATCGTCGATGCTGTCATCAACAGGTATGTAACTGAAATATCTGGTCTATTATGTGTCTGCAGAACCATCTGATCTAATTACTTGTTTTGTTTGTGGATGTTAAATTGCTTCAGTGGTCCTCGTGAAGATGCTACTCGAATTGGATCTGCTGGTGTTGTTAGGCGTCAGGCTGTTGATATTTCTCCTCTTAGGAGAGTGAATCAAGCTATTTACCTCCTTACCACAGGTGCTCGTGAAGCTGCTTTCAGAAACATTAAGACCATTGCTGAATGTTTGGCTGACGAGCTTATCAATGCTGCCAAGGGTTCTTCTAACAGGTTTGATACATCTCTTTACTACTGCATTGATCTGTGATGTTATTATCTACCTTGTTTCTGAATGTTGTTTGGAATATTTCAGCTATGCAATCAAGAAGAAAGATGAGATCGAAAGAGTTGCCAAGGCTAATCGTTAAGCCAGTATGGATTGGAGTTTTGTTCGCATCATATTTTAGTTGTCTGGTTTGAAGTCTTTCGAACATACTATTGTTCAGATGTTTGTTCTGAAAGATTTGTTATATTTTTGTTTGGATATCTTTTTTTATCATTGAATGAGTTAGCGACTTTTGATACTTCTAATTTAGAAGTTGCATTGTGATTCAAATTTGTTATACGTTTTTAACTGCTTCCTGACCTCTCTATTTTAGTCTTTAGACCAGATTCTTAGAAAACCATCTTTCCAATGTTAGCATATATATAATTTGTTAGTATGAAGTGTTGGCGGCATATCACTTATCCATTACTGGCCTTGACTTTGGCATATTTTAATAATTTTCATTTAACTTAGAATAGTAAGAAACCCTTCCTATTTGTAACAACTTTGTAAGTCTTTTCTACAAGTAATTGGATGGTTACAAAACAGAAAAATGTTTATAAGCGAAACGTTTTAAATCATCAACATTAGGTATTGTTGAGTAGGTGCGAATTAGTATCAGTTACGATTGATACATGCCGTCGTAAGACAAAGGGGCTTTTATTATTAATGTAATTATGTAAACAATCAATTTTTTTATATATATTTCCTTGAAAAAGAATTTCGAGTGATAAATTCGTAATATGCACATATAGTGCAGGTGTTGTTTCGAAACTTCTGTTCATGCTGGGTTATCATTATTTGACACCAAATTTATTACTATATAATCTTTTTAATAGTTGTCTCAGTTTTAGCACCCCTAACCAATCAATATGCGGTGCAGCAAGACAGTTTGAACAACTAACTGCTCATTTTCAAAAAGACAATCCCCTAGGAGTATGAAAAAACCAACATTTCTGCTTAGCTCCTCTCAAATACAAAAAAATATGTCGAAGAGAAAGAACAGATAACGAACCGAAGATAGATTCTCATGTAAAATTGTTCAGAGGGTAAGCTTAACCAAAGGGTTTTAGAAGGAATGATTTTGGTTTGACCCAATCCCCCTCCTGGTAGGCATTCATAATATTATAAAGTGATTCGAGTTTGACCATATAAGTCCAATTTTTTATGAACTCAAATTTATTTTCATATAAGAGCAGTTTTGATATTTGCTTTCCCAAGTTCTCCAAAAACTTCATACGTATCAAGGTTCCCTTCTCCTTTAGTATAAGAAATACATCTTCCTGGAAAACTTTTCAACCCTTTGTATCATTTTTACAATCTCAAATTCATGATCCCAAACAAGTGCGGTGCGGTTATCAGTAAAACTAAGAAATTGTTAGAAAAATATGTTAGATAACAAATTTTTGATGCGATCATCTGTTTACCAAAAAGTTGATGGAAAAATATCTAAAATATGATATAAATATGCGACTCATGCCATAAGCAGCATAGATTCTCATCTTCCTTTCTCAACTGACAATTCTTCCAGTTCATCTGAAGAAATAACATCCCTTTCCACAAGTAATCTCACGAACTCCTCTCCTTGCTCTGCATCGCCTACTCCTTTCAAATACTGCACACATGCTTTCAGACATCCAACATCAGGCTTCCATTTGGTCACAGAAACCGCAACTGCTCTTTTCATCATTTCAACTCCCTCTCGAGGCTGGCCATATTGAAGGTACCCTTCAGCCAAACAATACCACGTCCAAGCATCCGGTTTCCCTCCTCTCGATACCGCCCTCTCAACAAAGGCTCCCGCCTTGTCAAACAAGCCCTTCCTCGAATACGCACCAACCATAATATTCGGGACTATCATATCATACGCAAGACCCTCGGACAATTTTTCCCACTCGTCGAAAAAAACTCCTTCAGCAGCCTCGATGTCGCCTGATCTCACGAGAGAATTCAGTATACACGTGAATCCGTGGTTGTTGACTTTGTATTGACTTTTGTACAGCGACCACACTCTTAGAACCTCGTCTTTTTTCCCTATGTTTGCGTACTGTGTGACGAGGGAATTGCCAATCCCGGGATTCGGCCACCCATTAAGCTGGGCCTCCGCCTTCTTCAGCGTTTCCAGAGCCTTGTCAAAGAGGCCTGCTTTTCTGTATCCTGTTACTGAGGTAAAGTAAGTATTCCAGTCGGGGGATTTACTTGGATCGGATTCCATCAAAGTCAATATCTTGTTCATTCGCTTGATGTCTTTAACACTTGCATATGCACTTAGTTGCGTGTCGAGGGCGGATTTGTTATGAGCAATGCCGTTCTCTTCCATCTCGTTTGATAATGCTTCGAGCTTTTCGATATTTCCGGCCTTGCAGTACAGATTAAGCATTATATTGTACTCTGTCACACTCTTGGGGTAACGTAAATGCTTCATCTCCTGCATTACTGCTTATGCCTTGTCGACACATTGTGCAGATAAATAGCACTTGAGGAGCGCACAATAAACAGCATGGCCTTTCGGAAACTTTGAAAGGGTGTTGAAATGTTTCTCTGCTTCGTCGATCCCTTTCGCTTTTGAAAATAATTCCAATCGGATGGCAGCGTCAGAAGAACTGAGCTCAAAGTATCTTTTGCCAGTCATCCACATTGAAACCTGGTGAACAAAACCATAACCAGAAATTACAAAATATAATCAATTCCAAAAATTATCACAAAATTGATACATAAGGCTTCTCCGTGGTTCATTAAAATATGGTATGATTTGGTATGGTATAGTACGATATGGTTCTTTTAAAATTTTGTGTTTGTATAGATGGTATGGTATGGCTTTTTTAAAATTTAGTTTGATTTAAAGGGGAACCGTGGAGAATCACCAAATCCGTGGTTCTATCCTCATGGTTCTTGAAACCATGAAAAAACTATGAGTAAACCATCTCATGAAAATAAACAAACAAGTGAATTTAAATTAGAACCATACCATACCATGAACCAAACAAGACCTAAAACTCAACTCAGAATAAATGATTAACTACAAAAGCAATAGCACCATATAAGCTCAACATGTTGTGACTAGAAAGAATTTTAGCCTCCACGCATAATTAACAACTAGGATCACATTGAAAATAAGGAGAAATTTGAAGCATCTGGATGCGCACTTTCATATGCAAAAGGTAAACTCGAGGAACGTAAGATACAAAATGCTAAGAAGAGGATGAAATGTAGTACCTCTAGGGCATGATTATATCTTTTAAAAGACCGCAATTCCCAGATGATGTTTTTTAGGCTTTCCTTGTCAACGGATCTTCCTTCTCCGATCCAGTGATCAAGAATCGGGACAATGGTTACGTTATGATCTTCAACTAGAGAAATCCGACTGTACAGCTCGTTTGCTGGGCCTCCCAAAGGTCTTGTGATTGTACGGTTCGGCTTCGCCTTAGTAGAGTAGAAATTCGGATTAAAACCATTACGAGATCCAAAAGAACCGATTTCGTGCAGCAAACTGCTTAATCTGGAAAAATTCAATGATTGAAAAGATAGCGAATGAAATATTGAGTATCTATTGTTCAGAGGGTTTAGCTTAGGCAAAGGGTTTTAGAAGGAATGATTTTGGACTGGTTCGTGGGCCTTTCCCCGACTTTGGCCAATTAAGGATGGTAATGGGTCGGATCCAGATCCGTTTTCATATATTGGACCCGGATCCGGCGGGTCCATAATTTACGGATCCAGATCCGGATCCCACGGATCCGGGTCCAAAACGGGTCCATATAATTAACATCAAATTCTTAGTTTCAGCTTTCATACTTGTACATTTCACTTTATTTTAAATAGTTTACATGCTCATTTAATTATGTTAATGCAATTGGATTTACGTGGATATCAAATAATATTAATTATCCAATATTTTCGGGGTAAATAATAAATAAAAATATACAATTAATATTTAAATACGGATCCGGGTCCGGATCCGGGTTTCATTACCCGGACCGGATCCGGACCCGGATCCGACGGGTCCATAAAATTGAGATCCGGATTCTAAAAAACGGATCCGGATCCCTAGGCTAACAACAAGAAAATTAGCCTAAAAGCACCACCCTAGGGCAATAAGGCCAAAACGAGGGAAGGAGCTCCAACAAACAAGCAAAGTCTCGTCCATGTCGGCAACCACCATGTGGTTTTCTCTGCCTATGAAAGTTCATTATCTCACTGCCGGAAAATTGTCTTGCAAAACCATGATGGTGTGTTACTATAGTTTAACTGTGATTTGCGAATGAGAAATGCTGGGATAAAGTTAGTCTAACCAATGGATGAACACCCGTAATCAAATTATTTGCATAAAATCTTTAATATGTCTGCTTTTACTTTTCCTTCAATCTTTTTTTTGGATAATTTTCCTTCTACCATTTTTTTAGGTTCACGTTAATGTGCAAGTTGTGATCAAGTTATTGAATGACATTGACTAGTGGTTCTTAACACCAATCAGTCAAGCAAAAGTTGACAAATCTAAGGATAATAATTTTAATTTTACAAGACGGCCTACCACTCGCCTCTAACTTCAAAGTTTTCCTTCCAACGGTCAATTTTTTTCATAAATTCCATTCTTAATTATATTGATTATAAAAGGGGAGAAAAGTAAACGTAATTCTATTTTTTTTTAAAGAAAATTAACAAAAAAATAACAAGAAGTTAATAATCAATTTTTGAAAGATGACAGTAGGCACCATAAAATCGAATATAATGTGCGGTGCTGTTTAATCAGATATTCTTCTCCGGTATTTTTTTTACTGTATACCAATGGATATTATTTTACATAACCAAAAATTGATGGCAAGTACTAGGAAGTAGGAACTGAAAAAATTCCGAAACTAAGTCGTTTCACTGCAGGTGGTGATTGTGAAGGGATTAAAATGAACGAGGATTAATGGCGGCTTCTTGTTTTTCTTCCTCTGGCATAGAGCGAAGGTGCGTGCGCTTTCTCTGTTTAATCTACCTACCCAAAATTTCCTTCAAATTTAGGTTCTAGGGTTCGTAGAGCAAACTATAAAATAGCCCCCACACTTGCTCACCCATTTCACAATTTCAATTTTTTTTACATATTTGGTTTTCTATCGAGGCACCGACAAATGACCCGAGTCAAGTTGGAGTCTTTCATGTCAATGAGTCGACTCACATTGTTACAGGCCTTGATGTGTGTTCTTCTGGTTTACTTGCTCTTTATGAGCCTTGAAATTCCTCTGGTTTTCAAAGCTGATTATGCCTCTATTCCCGGCGACGATTCTTTTGGCGATCATTTGCCCAGGCATTTACATGCCGGAAACGATGAACTTCAGCGCACTTTATTCGACCCTCCGCTGGCTCTTCACCGGTCCGCTGAACGGCGAGTGCGGGAAACGAGTAGACTATCTGGTCTTTTTCCCAACGGTGCTATTTTCAATTACACTGAAACTTCCGATGAATTCCCTTTGCTTCACAAGGCTGCGAAAGCGGCGTGGCTGGCCGGGAAAAAGCTGTGGGAGGACTTGGAATCCGAAAAAATTCAATCAGGCCCGATCAACAACACCATCGCCACCGACAATCGCACCGAACAGTGCCCGAATTCGATTGCTTTATCCGGGTCGGAGTTTTTGGCTCGCAGCCGGATCATGGAGCTCCCTTGCGGACTCACTCTGGGTTCGCACATAACGGTGGCGGCGATTCCGAGATGGGCCCACTCGGAAAAGGACCCTAAAATAGCCGTTCTGAGGGAAGGGGAGGAGGAATTAATGGTGTCACAGTTCATGATGGAGTTGCAGGGATTGAAGACCGTTGACGGAGAAGACCCGCCGCGAATTCTCCATTTTAACCCGAGATTGAAAGGCGATTGGAGTGGCAAACCCGTGATTGAGCAGAATACTTGCTATAGAATGCAATGGGGAAACGGGTTGAGGTGTGAGGGTTGGAGTTCTCGTGCCGATGAGGAAACTGGTAAGCAACTTATTCTCTTCTTATTGCTGCAAATTCAGCTCAATAACGAGTTCTAGTTTTGTTAGTATTGCTGTGAATTGTGAACTTCAAGTCAGATATTGCATTCATTTTTCCTCTAGGCTATTGCGGGATTACTTGCAAATCCAATTAGGCAACAATATATATTTTCTTATTGTAGGCGTGTTTTTTAGGCATTTTTAAAAAAGTTTAATCTGGCCTTGAATTCTATATTATTGTTATATTGCTGCTGGGACTGCAGTGTAATTTCTTTTTTATTTGAAGTTGATGGGCAGGTGAAATGCGAGAAATGGCTTCGAGATGATGATAGTAACTCTGAAGATTCGAAGGCCTCATGGTGGTTGAATAGACTAATAGGAGGAAAGAAGAAAATCTCATACAATTGGCCATTCCCCTTTTCTGAGGGCAAATTGTTTGTTCTAACCGTGAGCGCTGGCCTGGAAGGTTACCACATCAATGTCGATGGGAGACATATCACATCTTTTCCGTACCGTACCGTGAGTCAATTTTTTAGAACCTTTAACGAAATTCCCACGGTGTGGAGAATTCCTAATTTTCTTGTTCAACGTTTTTTAACAGGGTTTTGTTCTGGAGGATGCTACTGGATTATATCTGAATGGGGACGTCGATGTGCATTCCGTTTTTGCCGCTTCTTTGCCATCCTCTCATCCAAGTTTTTCGCCACAGCAGCATCTCGAAATGTCTAGCAAGTGGCAAGCGCCTCCAATTCCTGATGGCCGGGTGGAGCTTTTTATCGGCATTCTCTCTGCTGGCAACCATTTTGCCGAGCGGATGGCTGTGAGGAAAACATGGATGCAACATAAGTTGATAAAATCTTCAAAAGTAGTTGCTCGATTTTTCGTAGCTCTGGTGAGGCTTGAAAAAGAATCGAACTCTTTAAACTGTTGTCTCTTTGAAAATGCTAATACTGGAACACTGTTTGGTCAACAACAGCATGGAAGAAAGGAAATAAATATAAAGCTGAAGAAAGAAGCGGAGTATTTTGGCGATATTGTCATAGTTCCGTACATGGATAATTATGACCTCGTAGTGTTGAAAACTGTTGCAATCTGTGAATACGGGGTGAGTGATGTGGCAAGATGGATTGGCCGCTGCTTTATTATAATGTTTCTAGTTTGCTAAACTTTCATAAATTGTTATTTAGGTACGGGATGTAGCTGCCAAGTATATTATGAAGTGTGACGATGACACTTTTGTGAGGGTGGATGCGGTGATCAAAGAAGCAAACCAAGACAGAAGCTTATACATTGGAAACATCAACTTCAACCACAAGCCTTTGCGTAGCGGTAAATGGTCTGTCACATTTGAGGTAAATGATGTGCAAATTTTTGAGTTCATATTGATATATTAATTGATAAGAACATGTATCTCATTATAAAGCTAAAATCATTTACAGTAATATGCGCAATGGTTTGTTACTCAGGAATGGCCAGAGGAAGAGTACCCACCCTATGCAAATGGGCCAGGTTACATTGTGTCATCTGACATTGCTAAATTTATAACGGCAGAGTTTCAAGCTCATAAACTTAGAGTATGTTAAATTATCGATTCAGCGCTCTTTCTCTCCTTTTTGTTTTTTAAATTGTATGCGGTACATTAACCCGATTTAGCGTGGCGTTGTTGGTGCAGTTATTTAAAATGGAAGATGTGAGCATGGGAATGTGGGTGGAAAAGTTCAACAGCACAAAAGGTGTAGAGTATGTGCATAGCTTGAAATTTTGCCAGTTTGGATGCATAGAAGAATATTACACAGCTCATTACCAATCACCAAGGCAGATGATATGCCTTTGGGAAAAATTACGGAGTGGAAACGTGCAGTGCTGCAATATGAGATGACGAATGGTTAGGTGTGGAAGAAAGTAAAAAGTTTTGAGCATAATCAACATATATACTATACTGGATTTTCTGATCCCCATGGAGTAACATGTTTGAAGTAGAAAAGGTTCTTTTTTGTTGTATTCGGGAGGGCAGGGACCAAATTCCCTTGCTGTTGTAGGATATTCAGGCGAGGCGAATATGGTGTAGAGGGGATAGGTTATACTTATATTGTAAAATCTCTTTAATTTGTGGAAAATAGTCTTAATCTTAATAGAGAAAAATTAGTCATTGTTTATTACTAATTTTGTAATTATATTGTGGAACATGATATTCCTAGTATACGCTACTGTGCACCAAAATATCATGTTCATGCAATATGAATGGATTTGAAAACTTTGAAATTACTTATAATATTTCACGACAGTGAAAAACTAATATTGGTATGCTATGTAGAATATTTTTTATGCAAATTCTATGGTAATTTTGTTAAAAATCTCCATTACTTTATCTTTTATAACTATTGGATTAATGATCACATCATTGATCCAATGATTTTAAAAGGTAAAGTATGATTTATTTTGTTAAAAATAAATTCCCAATAATTCATACCTATAATTTTCTTTTAGAATTCTGAGATTTAAATTACTCCACTGCTACCAAAAGTATATTATTAGCTGGCCCCAAAACAGAGTTTAATTTTGCAAATGATTTTTTTTCTTTTAAATAAATGCTTCAATGCAAATAAGCTTTTTCCCAATATTTTTAACTGTATTTTTTTAACTTTGTTTTTCATGGGTTCAATTAGCACTTATATTCACCCTACGAAAAGGGCAATGACAATACTGTGGATAGTAATTTGCGAAATTAAGTAAAAGAAGTTTCCCTAATTTTAACAGATTTCAGCTTATTCCCGACTTGCACTTGCTGAAAAATATTAGTAATTAAGGGGTGATTGGTGATTTTGGAAGGTCAGCTATATATTTGACTTACGCCGGCGAGGCGAGTGTGAGCTTTAAACTGATTTGTCCAGGCTGATAGTGAAATCTTTAATACGACAGCGTGTCAACCCAAACTGAGAACTGGACGGAAGTTCAGACCAAAATTGTTAGATGAAGCATGCTCTCGATCATCGTTTACCTTCAAGGTATCGCCTTTCTCTTCAGCACTTCTCATTTTCACTGTCATACTGCGTTTTCCTATGTCTGCTGAGTTCATTATACCCCCTATTAACATTAGTTTTTATTGAATTGCAATGTCTGTTAGTCAATTATTTTGGGTTCTTAATATTGCTCGTCAGGTGTTTGATGAATTGTTTCTCAGACAAATTACTTTTATTGCTTATAGATTGTAAATTTAAATTGCATAGGATTGCTCTTTAAGATTGTATTGAACTTGCCTTTTATCACTTATGCCGAATTGTGACATACCTGTTTGTGCTTTGTAGGTGATGGACTGATGAAGTCATTTTGCCTTTGTTCATCTACATGGAGAAGAAACACTATTTTGTTGCACAAATTCTTCTATTTCATTATGATGGGTTTTTCTCATAGACATGAAGAGGTGTACAATTTCTTACTTGAGACATTCTTTTCAACTATTTTCTCTTCATCCCTACTTGATTTTTTCTCCAAATTGTTTGAAATTATATGTTACGAGAACTGTGAACCGAAAACTATCTTCATTGAGCTCAGTTAATATCAGACCTTTTCCAGATTACTCCCCAAAGAAGCCTACAATTAAAGACTCTGAACTCGTTTATCAAATTACAAATGCAATAAAGTTGCGTCGCTCTGAGCCTCTCTGTCGCATCCTTAAGCCGTTCGAATCTAAGTTTAGATCTCAACACTTAATTTGGGTCCTTATGAGCATCAGGGATGATTATGGACTGGTTTTAGATTTCTTTGACTGGGCTTGTCTACGTAGAGATCCAAATCTTGAAGCTCGTTGCATTGTCATACAAATTGCTGTTGTTTCTAAGGATCTTAAAATGGCTCATGAGCGAATTTATGATTTTTGGTCCAAGTCAAATTTGGATATCAGTCTTGCATTCACTAATTTTGTTGAGAAACTAATATACACATACAAAGACTGGGGTTCTGATCCCCATGTATTTGATATATTCTTCCAAGTCCTTGTTGAAGCAGGGCTGCTGAATGAAGCAAGAAAACTTTTTGATAAGTTGTTGAATTATGGAGTGACTATGTGTGTTGATTCTTGTAACTTATATCTCACATGCTTGTCGACCAATTCTGATATGCTTGAAATGAGTGTGAAGCTCTTCAGTGAATTTCCTCAAGTGGGGATCTGTTGGAATACTGCATCCTACAACATAATTATGAATGCCCTTTTTCAGCTAGGGAAACTAAAAGAAGCTCATATTTTACTTCTGAGAATGGAATTAAAAGGCTGTGTACCAGATGTGATAAGTTATAGCACCATAATTAATGCGTATTGCCATGTTGGAGAACTGCACAAAGTGATGCTGCTAGTCAAAGAAATGCAAACAAAGGGATTGAAGCTTAATTCATATACCTATAGCAGCATTATCCTTCTTTTGTGTAGAAGTGGCAGGGTTTTTGAAGGCAAAAATGTCCTCATCGACATGATGAACCAAGGTGTATTTCCAGATACTGTTATATACACAACTCTTATCGATGGATTCTGTAAGTTGGGGAACACTCAAGCTGCTTTTAAGCTGCTTCATGAGATGAATGCTCTAAATGTTGTCCCCGACACAGTATCATACACGGCTTTAATTTGCGGGCTTTCTAAAAACGGGAAAATAACGGAAGCAAACAGGGTCTTCAGTGAAATGCTTAGCAAAGGGTTGAAACCGGACGAGTTTACTTATACAGCACTTATTGATGGTCACTGCAAGTCAGGTGACATTAGAAAAGCCTTTTCCCTTCACAATGAGATGGTCCAAATCGGGCTTACGCCAAATGTTGTCACATACACTGCTCTGGCAGATGGTCTTTTTAAACACGGAGATTTAGACACAGCAAACGAGCTTCTACACGAGATGTGCAGAAAGGGGCTTCAGTTAAACGTTTGCACTTACAACTCAATTGTGAACGGCCTTTGTAAAGCAGGAAATATAACGCAAGCAGTAAAACTGATGGAGGAAATGCGGGAGGCAGGAATGCATCCTGATGTCATCACTTACACCACATTAATGGATGCTTATTGTAAGACAGGAGAGATGGGCAAAGCACATGAGCTTCTTCGCGAGATGCTGGATAAAGGGCTTCGACCTACTATTGTTACATTTAATGTACTTATGAACGGTTTTTGTATCTCAGGAATGCTTGAAGATGGTGAAAAGTTACTGAAATGGATGCTAGAGAAGGGGATAATGCCAAATGCGACAACCTACAATTCTCTTATGAAGCAGTACTGCATACGAAATAATATGCGGGGCACAACTGAGATTTATCGGGAGATGAGTGCCCTGGGAGTGATGCCTGATAGCAACACGTATAATATCTTGATAAAAGGGCACTCTAAAGCGAGGAATATGAAGGAGGCATGGTTTTTACACAGGGAAATGATTGAAAAGGGATTTAAACTCACAGCTAGTTCGTACAATGCTCTCATTAAAGGTTTATTCAAGAGGAAGAAACTTTTGGAAGCAAGGCAAGTTTTTGAAGAAATGAGAAAGGAAGGGTTGGTTGCTGATGCAGAAATTTACAGTCTTTTTGCTGATATGAACTATGAAGAAGGGAACTTGGAAACAACACTCGAGCTTTGTGATGAAGCAATTGAGATGTGTCTAGTGGACAAAGCCAAGGATGGGAACAAATAGTACCTTTTTCCTGTAATTATTTTTCTTTCTCAGTGATATTTGAGAACTTTAAAGTTTGGACTCGATTATGGATTGTCATCCTTGCTGGACACTTACGGAATCAAGGTAATGCTTTCCTTTTATTTTTCTGTTTAGTAAGTAATTGGTGCATAATTTCGTCACATGCATGCGTACATTAACCTTGTAAATTTTGTAGCCTGCATAATTCAAGCGTTCAAATTTTGTGATTTGTGGTTACTAATCATTTCTCATTCTCCAGACTCAGATGACTAACAATCACCACTCCAAATAGATCCTAATCCTGAGAATCATTCCTGGGTTTCGTCTTTCGACTTGCTTGATATCACAACGAAATCATAAGGTACTATATATTTCTTCTCTCCACATCAACTTTATGAGGTGGCTCTTGATCTTGTTAACTACAATTGCAGTAAATGCAAAAGAAGTCCTTTGTGGCGAAGTTGAGAAACTTTGGCATTCAAATCGAATTCACATCGCAAAACCAACAAAATTGTTCCGGAGTTTGTAGAGTAAAATAGTTTTACAGCCACCCAACCAGTTAAAGATTGATGTTTGCAGTGCAATCCAATGGTTGGAATTGGTAAGTGTTAGGCAATTGAAGAAGACCCTTCCAACATGTATTTTGACATTAAATGTTAGATTAGCAATTTCGGAGTTGTGAAATGAAATGTTGAAATGATTATTGGATTGGATAAGCTAGAGCTTCCTCTCAAGTGAAATAACACGAAATGTACATTTTCTTAAATATGTTATGGTGGGCATATCATATGAGGAACTGACATGAGTATGTTGTGTTGTAAACTACTTGTTATGTTACATGTATTTAATGTTTATTGATGTATTCCTAATTGTAATTTTCTATTGTTATATACTTCATTTGAAAAATGTTTGAAATATAAAATGATAGTACTAAATATTTAACAGGAAAAAATGGGTATCATTCATTCGTTCTTCCGCATGTAATGGATGATCACTATGTATGGCTACCCATACAATAGCCATTGAACTATACACGTAGGCTGTTTAATGCCATTGAATTTGTTACATTACGAATTGGTCAACTTATTAAAAGTAATAAAAATTATATAAACTTTGCCAATTGACTTGGTAAATAATAACAATAATGTTTGAGACAGAGTGGTTGTTCCACTTTCTATGATTATTTTGTGCAACACATGTTTTTCGTCATAACTTTTCATTTTAATTATACGGTTCAATTGATATAGAAAATATGCATCTATTTAATCCATTTGTTGCATTGTTATTTTTTTTATTATGCGGCTTCCGTGCTATCTATTTAGCTCACGGGTTAGGTAATCTATTAATAATTTAAGTTTTATTCAAAATGAAATGCAGAGTACCACAAATATTAAAAAGATAATATTTTTCGTAACACATTGATTAAATAGATAACTTGTTAACAAAAATAACATGAAAGATGATCGTTTAACTCTAACTTAAAAAAACAAGTACTATAACATTAAATTCTTTATTTAATATTTCGAAATAGAATGGTAAAAGTATTAGAAGCAAAAACTCATGATGTAAGTTATTAAAAAGTTATTGAAATGTGTATTATCACAACTTTTGACTATATGAAAAAAAAGTAATACAGAATTAGATGGAAGGACAAGAAATGGAACAAACAGATTAACACAATACATAAAACCAAAATTAATAAATTATTTACCAAATTACCAACAATACAGTGAAAAACGATGCAATAAAAATTATGAGATTAGAGAGTTTTACGAGAAGTCCTACGTATTGCTTCACCAATCAATCACAACTTTAGGTTGTCTAGTGAGATTGATACCCATTTGGAGAGTTAAAAGAGTCGTTTTCATAACGTTAAAACTCTCGCTTATTAGCATACAACATAAAGAAGTTGATAATTCTCGCTTTTGAAACAAGATTTTTCAGAGGAAAACAAATATATGTACAAAAGATGTGAATAAATGACCAAGGAAAAGAAAGGTTTTTGTTTGGCTTTTGTCTACTGATAAGCTAACACCATTTAATGGCTGCATATGCCATTTTTATGAGTAAAGCTTTAGGTAGCTTACTTATAAATTATTAATTTTTATATTTAAAACATGACAGAATTGAAAAAATCTTGGGGAGTTACAATTATTATTCCAGTTTCTTCAAATTAAATGTCGTAAAAGTATATTAATTTAAGTTTATAGGAATTGCTTAGTTATTTAAACTAATATGAGTTTTTAATTTTAAATTTAATCTAATATGAGTTGGATGACCGCTTTAATAACAAAAAATTGTTTTGAACTTACATATGTTTAGATCTGTTGGGTCTGATTTGATTGGGTTTTTTATTAAAAGCATCAACCAAGAGCAGCCCCGTCTATTTATGTAAATGATTTTTTTTATATATAATTGCATATATATCTTACATTTAATTATATTTTTCTAATTGAATTATTTAAAACGCATTACAAATTATTATAATTAAGCTCAAAAGTTAAATATGTTAAAATATAAAAATTCAAAATAATTTAAATATAACATATACATATGTATCATATAATATAATTATTAAGAAAAATGTATTTATTTAAGATAAAAGTGTATTTTAATATTAATATGAGGTCCGACGATAATTTTTAATGAGATCCACATACGATTTTTTAATATATTTATACAATTTTTTTTTTAAAAAAAAGTGAGATTATTGAATCCCACTATTCATCATGTGACTTCGTCACCGACAACAAACTACAACAACAATAATAATTATCAACAACGTAACAAACCGGGTATAGTTTTTCAAGTTCAGATTGTGTTGTATACATTTTCATCAACTAATGTGTGGCACTAAAAGGGGATGGGATTATTAAATTTGCAGAACAAAGAAGATAAATAATATTCAAAATTTGATAAATGTTAAGTTCAAAATCTAGAATTTGTGATTATAAGAAAATTTTTACAAATTTTCATGGAAGCTTCTTGGTCAAATGAAGTCCTTAATAGGAAATTCCTACCAATCTTCAGTCCCATTGAAATACACATCCATTAATTAAGTATATACTTGCAAGGAAATCCCAACAAAATCAACTTTTCTAACCCCAAATAATTAATATAAGTACAATTAATTAAAAACAAATTACCATCTTCATAGTCTTCCACAACCCCAATTTTATATATAAAAACTCCACCTTGCAAATCAAATCATTCTTAATTCACAAATTCAGTTATGGAGCAATTTACTAAAACTAAGGCAGTTAAACTCCGAAGCCATCTCGACAAGTACTTAATCGCCCACGACGACGGAGAAACCGTTCGCCTGTCTCGAAACGGTTCGACCCGTAAAGCTAAATGGTTTGTGGAGCTTGTAGATGGAAGAACTGGCGTTTTACGCCTCAAATCTTTCACCGGAAAATACCTCACCGCCTCTGATACGCCGTTTCTTTTAGGCATGACAGGAAAAAAAGTTAACCAAACGCTACCAGAAAAGACTTCCGATTGGATATTAGAGTGGGAGCCTATAATAGACGGTTTTCAGGTGAAATTAAAAAGCTGGTGCGGCAAGTTTTTGCGGGCGAACGGCGGAACTCCGCCGTGGAGGAACACGGTGACTCACGATGAACCGCATACTGGCTCAACGGTGAGGTGGATTTTGTGGGATGTGGAGGCGGTGGAAGTGACGGAGACTGAGTCTTTGTCGGAGTATTTAGAGTCCATGTCGAGTTTTTCTACGGTGCCTGATGATGTTCTTGAAGCTGCTTCCGAGGAGTATTTAGGGTCGGAGCCGGGTTCGCCCATTTCGCCGGTTTCGGTTGTGTCGTCGGTCAGAACCCGTAGGTTGACCGTTGTGAGTTCAATGTCTCCAAGGTTGTCTCCAAAGAAGGTACGCGTTTTTTTTTCTTCGTTTTACACGGAAAGTTATGCATCAGGTTTGATAATCAATATTGTAGGAGTATTATTAATTAAATTCACATACTGTTAATTGATTTATTAAACTCCCATGCTGTTGAATAAGGAGGTAATTGATTCGGTCAAAAAAAAAAAAAAAAAGATAAACAACATAACATAATTGGTTATTTATTAGTATCCCTTCCGAGCAGAAAATACTTGGTAAGTTGGTTGGATGAACTTAATTAGTTTAATGCATTAAAGATTATAAGTTACGAAAGAGTTTAATTAGGTTTAGAAATCAATTAATTTCAAAACTGCATGAAATTTTTATCTGCAAGTAATTATCTTTTAGTGAAAAAGCAATATTATAATTAATGGTTTGTCTCAAAATAATAAGGTTAATGTTTGTGGTGTGAAATAGCGTATTAATTTATATAAGTTTGTTAAAGAAAATATATTAGTCACATAAGGTAGGCAAATTACTTAATTAGATAAATTGTACTTATATAACAAAATACCATAAGTTTTAAATGCGTTTATGGTACTTAGAGGATTTGGATTATCTTTTTATTTTTAGTGAAATAAAACGTGGAATATTAACAAAATAAAAAGAAAGGAAGATGAACGTGAAGCAAAATAATGGAAAGATTACTCATTAAAAAAAAGAGTTCCATAATGGGATGATTAGAAAAGGCACATATGACAAAATTTAACATACTCTTCAATACCCAAATAATTGAGTCTCCATTTTTTTCAAGTTAGATTTAGTCTCACCTACCCTATAGCACTATGTAAAGTTGAGTCGTAAATAAAATGGCACTATACACATTATAGTTAACTTTTTGGGGCTGTTTTATGATTTAATATCGATAATTGTTTATGAATAAATAAAGGAATAAATCATTTGGAATTGACTTGTATGTTTAATTAAACAATAATATAATCTCATCTTTCGTTCACGTAGGGGTACTCAAAATTATTAGATTTATATCTTTTTCAATACTTATTATCTTATCAACTACAAACATCTACTCAAAAAATATTTTAATGCAAAAACGTAGACTTGCTTTCCAAAAAATTTTAAAAAGGAAAAAGTATTCTTCATTTATTCCATATAGAAATCATTGCCTATTTTATCATTTAAATTGCTGACACTAAATGTGTTATTGACTCTAAAGTAAAGTGATGTCTAGATATTCACATAACCTTTTGTTTTCATTTGAAATTTTTTTTGGCTTTGGATTACGATATTACAAACTAATAAAAAAGTACTTTTTAAAAAAAGTTTAATCTTCGAGGCATGGAGTGAATAAATTTACCAATCGTGTATAATTCATTTAAGAATGATATTAGTAAATTTAAAACCATCATTGCTTTTAATTCTTAAACATGTTACTCTTTATTAAACTTCTTTAATGGATAGGTTATGCAAGGTTCGTGCCAGACTTGATCGGGTTTTGAATAAAAAAAATCAACCCAAGTCCAGCCTGATCCACACTTTATAATTTCGGGTACAAACTGGGTTTGGGTTAGATTTATAATATCATTCTCAAACCCGATCCATGACTCATACTATTTTCTTCTTTTAAAATTTTTTATTGATTAAGTATATATAAAAAAAATTTATATAACTACATATAAATCTTACATAAATTACATTTCTATTTAATTAACAAACAATTTACATAAATCTTACATTTGTATTTAATTAAAAAACTCAATAGGTATAAATAAAAAAATTCAAAAGTAATTACTATATATGTAAATATATATTATTATATATGATATTAATTGAGTCGGACTCGGACGGGGTTTGAATATATATACATAAATGAAATCCGACCCCTAAAATATCGGGTTTCAACGAGATCGGGTTGGATCTTTATAAAGATTGAGTGTCCAAATTAAACCTAATCAATAAAAACGGATTTGGACTGTGTTGGGCGGGTATCCCGACCATGAACAGGTCTACTCTTTATTACATATACTATTTGTTACTTTATTTTGGAAAATAAAATTAGTAAAGTACATAATTTGCCATGTTTATTTGCATTAAGCTTTTGATTGACCCGTTTCATAAATTAGCTATTACCCCAATATTTTATAAATTATGGAAGGAAAATATCTACAGAGCTATATTTATAGTCCAGTCTTTAAAATTGCTCCAATTTCTTCACTTACTTGTGTGATTTTATTGTTCTTTTCTATAACTCCCTTCATATTTGTTTTTTACCAATCCAAATAATAATGTGTCGTACAAATATTTATTTTAATGCTAGCTTTTAGCTGTTGCAATTCTATTTTCACCAATTTTCTTACAAAATCACTCTATTTCAAATTTTCAATTCAATTCATGATCCTTTATCATAGGAAAATGTTTTTTTACTCTATATGTTCAAATTAAAGAGGATATTGATGATAATAAATTAATAATAATAGTCACAGACAATTGAAAAAAAATGCTGTAAGTATATTAAAACATAATATCAATTTTCACACACCACGCATAGAAATATTTAGCGACGGGCTTTAGTTTGATAAAAAAAAATACACATACTAAAATAATCCAAATAAAACCACAAGGTCAATCAATAAATTAGCAAATTGCTCTTTCAAGTATACTTTCTTAAAAGTTTGAGAATTTTTTTTTTGTTAATTTTGGGATTTAAAACCACAATCTCATACTCCTTGGATTCTTCAATAATTTCAAGTATAAATTAACACGTATTAATAAAAAAAAGGCTAATTAATTATTTAATAGGTTAAGCCTGTATTAGGTGCCTTGTTAATAAGTCTGTAAAAATGTAATTTATTGATAATTACATAAAAACATAAGAAGTGGTGAAGGCGTGAAGCAATTCGTGCATGGTGTTCTTCCATTAAAAAAATATTATGTAGCTGAATTATTTATCAATATATAGTCAAACTAATCAATTCAATCAAGATGATGAGTGCAGGAACACGCAATCACTGGGAATAAAATTAATTAGGAGGATAGCGTTCCTAGAAACTTCCATCTTAATCTCAATGTTATTTATGTTGATGTTTACACCATTTTCCAAAATTTATTAATTGATTGGTTTATATAATAGACAATCAAGAAACATTTACATGGTGACCAACTGATTGGCTGGGATATTCTATTCAATATTAAAATTATAATAATAGTTGCAAGCATCTATAAAGCCTTACTACATAAAACACTAATTCGTTCCAACATGTACCTTTTTAATATCGGAACTAATTTTGAGTGTAAATTTATTACTTAGATACAGATATTATTAAGTAGATTTTTTGCAATTGAAAATTTTTTCTCATATAGTGTAAAATAGTTGCAACAATATACAACAACAATTAAACCAAACTTGTTAAATTTAATGCTGATAATGAATTACCACTAGCAAGTGATTACTGCGATTAGAAAAACACTAAAGTTGAAATAATTAATTCTGTTTAATAAAGAAAACTCTTCAGTATGGAAATTAAAAAATATCCTTACACAGAATTGCCACGTATTTGAAGCCGCGTCCACTTCCTGTACCCCACTTTTTTATTATTGTTGCCGGCTGGCATTGACAAAATAATACATTTCCTATTTCATAATTCCATCCAATAGTAGTCTTCTTCTTAAATCCTCGAATCTGAAAATGAACGCAAGAGCATTGATCAAACAATCTTAAATTTACAAACTTAATAGTTGTATTTTTTTTGAAGGTGTTTTTCGAAACTTTTTAAAAAATCGTTTATATTTTATAAATAATTTTTCACTTTCTTTCTTTGGTTTTCATTATTTAGTCAAACAGCAACCAGTTTCGGTCAGGCATGGAGTTTTTCAACAACGCAAAAGCCGTCCGTCTCCGTAGCCACCACGACAAGTATCTCTACGCCGACGACGACGAGGAAGCCGTCACCCAAGACCGAAACGGATCCTCCAAGAACGCAAAGTGGGTCGTTGAACCCGTTCCCGGATCCGACTCCATTATCCGCCTGAAATCCTGCTATGGCAAATACCTCACCGCCTCTAACATGCCTTTTCTACTGGGCATGACTGGTCGGAAGGCCCTCCAAACATTTCCGAGAAGGCTCGATTCGTCAGTGGAGTGGGAGCCCGTTAGAGACGGGTCCCATGTCAAGCTCAAAACCCGGTACGGCAACTTCTTGAGAGCCAACGGCGGACTGCCGCCGTGGAGAAACTCGGTGACCCATGATATTCCTCACCGGACTTCAACTCAAGATTGGATTCTGTGGGATGTTGACATCGTTGAAATCCAAGTCAAATCTTCTAGAAGCAAACCAGAGCCACTGCAGGTTGACCATCAAGCTTCCTTGGATTTCGAATCCAGCTCTCCCTCTTCCGCCTCCGTGGTCTCCGGCGCTTTTTCCCGGCAGGAGGTATATTTCTAAGTCAGCAAATCTAAAGTCTGGATCTTTTAACCATTAGTAGATAGAAAAACTGAAATTGTACAAATTTATTGGCAGTCGACGGAATCAAATGTGAGTTCGCCGCCGAAATCGGAGGGAAGAACGATATACTATAATGTAGCAGATGAGAATGGGGAAATGGAGGATGATTTGGTAGAAGCATACTCAATGCATTTTAAGGGGACGGGGGTGGATGAGTTAACGCAGAAATTAAGGGAGGAAACTGGTGTTTACGAGATCATAGTGTGTTCAAGGAGTCCATTGAATGGGAAGCTTTACCCTCTCAGATTACAGCTTCCTCCAAACAATGCTGATTTGCATGTTGTTGTTGTTCAATCTTCATCCAAATGTGAGTTTCCTACTTCTCTTCATTTCGTACGAGTTTGATTCATTGTTGGTAATCTCTTTTTCGTGTTTGGTGAAACAGTGGGTCAAGAATTTGGGAGAATATGAAAGAAATGGGGTGATGAGAAGAGAGTTTTGTAAATAATTAAAGTAAGTTGTTTTTGAAGGGACTCAAAATAGTAATTCGGACAGGACTAAAGATTTATTGTTTGTTTTGTTGCATTATTCTTTTTGATTAAGTAATTAGCAGCAGTTATGCTATGTACAGTTTACAGGAATTGGGTGGCTATCCACTTTGCCTGCAACATTATCTCTTTAGACCTTTAATCATCAATTTTTTTGGTTGTAAATTTGCTCAATCTATTTTTATGTGAACCCAATCCATTACTTCTTAAAATTGAAGTCCGATTGTCTCGCTCGTATTGTCTATGAATGAAAAGTTCAGATGTCGAGTAACTATATTTAAGGGATTAAATTATAAAAACATAGTTGAACATTTCTTGCCGTAAAATAGGAAGCAAGCAAAGGAATGGACTGTGATCAACTATAAACAGAAAATGGTTTCTTCTTTCTTTCACATATAAAAATTCTTTCTATAGAAGTGCAACTAACTCAACGAATAAAACTTACAAATTTTTCTCTCAAAGTTTGATAGACGTGTCTTGTTTTAGCATCACAGGGCACCATGTGGTGTCAATGTTTTTCTTCTACCAATTTTTACCTTGTGACTGTGGGGGTGTTGAGTTTCAAATGTGATGTGTTTGTTAGGAATCTAAAGTTGTCAAACCCAAGTTTTTGTATCCAGTAATAGTTCATAATTTATACAAATATTTACAAATAGAAAAGGCTCTAACCACATTTTAGGATGTCATCTTTTTCAGATGAAGATGGAATCTAGTATTCCTTTCTTCCTCCATTATTTTTTTTCTGTTTTCAATTTTGTAAGTTGCTTTGTCTAATGTCCATGTGAAAACTTGTTTAAAAACTGTCTTTTCGATATCCAACTTCAATTTCGAATGTTTATTTGTGACTGTTTTTAATTATTTGAAAACAAAATTATCAGGGACAATGCAAGGATGTATCCATAACCACAACAACAAATTTCAGCAGTTAATGGACAGCATGGACCAACATTTTCGTAATCATTAACTTGGTTTCATCCCTTCAAGAGCACAATAAGCATAGGAGTTTTTTTTGCGTAAAATACTATTGATCTCAATTAACGTATCTTTTCTAGACAATCTTTAGACTTCAATCACAGTGATTATATTGCAATTGTTATTTTGCAACGATAAGTCGATTGACAGTAGAGAAATTTTTTTTAGTTTTTTCATATTATAAAAGTAATATATTACTTCCAAATTTTTTATAATTTATGAACATACTTTTGTTGATTTATTATTTTCCTCCGGTGGATATTTGTTTTGTTAATAAAATTATTTGGCTCGAGCTGTGGTTCAAGATATTGTTCTTATTTAGGTAGTTAGGTAGTCCTGGTTTTTCTTACTCATCTTATTTGAATAAACAAATTCTTTTATAATAAAATGTTTATGGTGTATTTTGTTTGTCATAAATGTATAATTTCAAAATAAAATATCGTTTATTGTAGGAAAAGAATACTATAGTTCACATTAACATTTAACAAAGTAAAATTTTCCAAATTGCAGCTTAATTATGCCAATCAATAGACCACCGACAAAACATAGTCCATCACTGAAATAAGAATGACGTTAAAGATGCAAATACAAGCCGGATATACTACCTTTTTAAATAATTAATCGAAAAATGATACGTATGAATAAATAAAAGAACATGACGTATTTGAAATGATTCCATTAGCCAAATTGCGTGATTAGATGTTGAAACTACTTCATTGCACGTTCTTTCACCCTCTAAAAAACCACCCCTTTTATCCTATTATGATAATCCAACATGTCTGTCACCTTACATACACCTTCCTTAATCATAGCTTTAACAAAAATTAACCTTTTCATTCAGGAAAAAAACATTCAAGCTCATGCAATGCAATCAGTCTTTAAATCCATAAAACTAATTAATTCAATCTTCTTTCTTACGTTATTTTTGGTATCAGTTAAGTTATACATCATTATTGTTTACCTTAAGTTAACACAATTAACTCTATTTTAATAAAAGAGTAATTAGAGCTTGGAGAAAATGCATGTCAATTCAAGTGGATATAATTTTAAGAGCTCGCAGATATTTTATGTTAACTTTGTTTACAAATTCAATTCATTTTAATGATTTAAAAATTGATCAAATGATTAAAATGGATAAAGTAATAATAATTTTCTCCAAAACAAAGTTAAAGGAGAAAGAAAAAAAAACTTTATTATATAGATTTAGAAAGGTGGCTTTGAGAAAATGATTATGTGGAGATAGGGTTATAAATGAAGAGTTACTCATAAACAACTCGATGTTTAACTTAGTTAAAGTTCACTCGAGCTCGATTAGTTAATAAACGAGATTGGTCATCAACAAATTTAGGTTTGATTTAATAAACGAACAGAGTTTGAATAATAAAATACTCGATTCGAAAGCTCACGAACATGATCAATAAGAGGCTAGCTTACGTATCCGTGAAGTACTCCCGAATAAACTCGTTAACAGACTTGCGAACATACAAGAATATTATATTTATCATATAAATTATAAGAATATTATGAAAAATAAATATAAGTAGCATTAAATTAAATACTTTTAAGAGATTAAATATGTTGGACCCAGTAGGGGTGTAAAATAGATCAGAGGGGGGGGTGAATGACTCTTTTTCGAGCTCTCACTTAACTTCAGAAAAGTGCTTCTGAAGTTACTTCTAGAGTAAGTATTAGTTACTCAAAATCCCCTTTTTGGTTCTATGTGTTTCAGATGCGGGATATAATAAACACATAATTAAATAAGCTGAGTAAATACATGCAAACAGAGATTTTTATCCTGGTTCAGCCTCTGCTTAATCCACTCCTTAGAAGCTCCTGTCCAAGATTTAATCCACTATAAACTCTTCTTCTGGTGAAGAGTAAACCTTTTACAATGTCTTGACTGAAGTACCCTTCAACAGTCTTTGGTGAGTTATACCAATACAGAAGTTCCTTCCTTCTATATCTGAGGCTCTGAGCTTCGTCTCTATTAAGTACCTTTCTTACTTAGAACTCAGCTCCCTCACATTATCTTACCATTAGTTTAGTGTAAGTTACAACAGTTTAATGAAGATGATCTTTATGAACTTCTGAACTCTGTTTCAGTCAGTTCAATTACAAACATATGAGATTTAAATGTTTGCTATGAAAAGGTTGTAAGCAGATTGAGATTTGTTTTTGCTTTTGCACTTGTATTAGGATTCGACAACCTTTTCAAATGCAGGAAACCTTCTTTTTATAGAGGGAGAGAAAGTTTCCGTTGATATTTAGGACCGTTGCTGGAAATCCTGCCGTTTTCTCTCAGTCTTGTTTCCGTTAATAATCCGTTAGAGAGCTTGTCTAGGTCTGATTTGCACTTTGTTGTATTTGGTTGATTTTGTGGGTCCACTTTGTACTTGCAGATATGTTTTCAGCAAAGCAGGTGAGATTTGTTCCTGAATTTGCAGCAATTTTTGTTTTGTAGCAGACGTAAGCCCAAGGCGTGCGGCGGCATTAAATGCTAAGTCAGTTGTTTTGACTTTTTGGCGCCAAAAGATTGAGTTGACTTTTTGCAATCCTTAGAGGGGTCTTTTAACGGTCTGAGTATTGAGAGATCCTCTGGTATTTATATAACTCTTCTTCTGATAATTATGACCTCTGAGACTTCATAGTTCCTCTGATGAATCCGTGTGCTTCTAAAGCGACTTCCTTCTGAGGCTTCCTTCTGAACTCAGAACTTACAAAACTATTTATCCTTCAGAATCCAACAATCTCCCTCATTTTGTTAGTTCTGAGTGAAGTCAAGCACAGAATGTAATTACTCCCTCATAATCTTGTGCATACATACTGATTAACTAGTACAAGGAGATTAGTACAACGAAGAATTGTACTAATGAACAAAAGCAAAAAAAATTTCATTAATAAGGTTTGTGTACAGAGTTTTTACATAAGATGAATTCAAAAATTACAATGGTTTTTCGTTAAGTGCTGGAAATTCATCTAGTTGAGTCTGCTCTGGATGGTCTACCTCCATGGCACTGCTTGATGGTTGGTTGGAAATCATTCGCCTTTCCCAGATCTCCTTGAAGCTGTGATTGTCCTTCTCCCTCCACTCAGCACCAAAAAGCTGAGCGACTATCTTCTGCTCATCAAGCGCAAAGTTCTGAATGACTTCTTGAATAACCTTTACATTTTCTTGAAGAGGAGGGACAATCTGCTGAATCAACCTCGCTGCCTTGCTAGGAACGGAGGGAAAGATGCTTTCAAGGATTACTTGGAGAGCCTTCTGATTCCATATCCACTGAGTGTTGAGGCCATTCGCCAGATGCTGCAGGAATGGAACGACCTGACTGTCATGGGAGCAGAAGGAGTGAAGAGACAGTCCACCAGGCTGATCACTAAGCCCATCGATACTCTTCTGAAGGGCCTCTGAAGTGCTCGCATTCCTTGCCACCACTATGTCTCTGGATTCAGTTGTGGTCTTGGTAAGGGCAGTAGCGTACTTCTGAATATGTTCCTCCATTTCATCCACAGCCTCATTCTTCTGAGCAAAGGTAGTCTCAGTGATCTGCCTGTGAGCATCTTCAACAACTTTGAAGATCTCAGACTTCACCTCCCTTTTGGAGTCCGCAATAGCTTTAAGAGTTTCAATCTTGAAATTATTTATCATCTCAGTAAGACTATTTTGGATCTGCTCCTGCTGCCATAAACAGAAGGCGTTCTGAGTCCTGAGCGCCTGCACTTCATTCCTCAACCCCATGGAGTATTCAGTTGTTGTGCGCTTAATGGTTGTCCCCAGAGTAGAGATGACTTCTCCTATCTTCTTCAGAATGACCTCCTTCACCCCATCCACCTCTTTATGGATTAATATTAGCCCCTTCTCACCATCATCCATTGTCATGTTCAACTTCTGAAGAGCCTCAAGAATATCAACGTAGTTGCTGAGCCTTGTCTCCATGAGAGGTTTCAGGTGATTGATCAGCTTAGAATGTATTTAACTTGGTAAAGGGATCTTGTCAGCCCTTTCCATAATAATTTGCGCCTGTTCTGAGATGAGAGCCACACTTTGGGCAAGCTGACGATTAAAGGGGGCGAGCTTCAAATCCACAACTGAGTTGTTGAGGCGAAGGGCCATTGTCAGCAGATCATCTAGAGTCTTTCCCATATGATGAAGTGAGTTGACAAGAACAGACGTGCTAGGATTTCCTCCTTGAGTGATGTCACCAATCATCCATCCTCTGCTGTTGAGAGACTCATCTCCAAAAATCCTTTGTTCTGCAGGTCTGGAGATCAGAGAGATGGAGCTGTTAGGATCTTCTAGAACCTTTGGTACAGAAGGAAGCTACTGTTGCTTCTGCTGAGTCTCAGCCTCCTTCACAATCTGAACTTCATCATCTGACTCATCCTC
>CATIWQ010202371.1:0-23775 GCA_949673415.1 Euphorbia schlechtendalii | reverse complement strand
ATACATACATACATACATACACATACACACAATCACACACACACACACACACACACACACACACACACACACACACACACACACAACCACACACACACACACACACACACACACACACACACACACACACATATATATATATATATATATATATATATCAAATAATAAATAACTTGATCCCAAAAAATGAAATGTGATATTAGAATTATTATGTAACTCACAATTTTATTTTCCGCGACTCATATATCCTCATCAAAATCACCCTTCTTCCCTCTCCATCGATTATACATCTTTCAAGCATGTAGTTTGCACTACTTAGCTTGAAAGAAGAAGCGTATGTGTTATATATGCCCATCAATGTGCCATAAGTACCTTCTTTTGCCCATTTATGTTGACTTTAAGCATTGGACCTTGATCTGATGCAATAATAATTCATATCATAGCTTTTGCTCTCCGTCGCCTTCCTACATGTGTATAGCATTTTCAAATATTAGTATAACATGATTTAAAGTGGTTAGAGGTAAGTATTAATATTTGAATTGCTCAATGCTCTTTAGAAGTGACATGTTTTAAAAACGTGTCCCATTCTACCTTTGTACATTTTTCCACCTCATATGGTAATTTCTTACCTTTAGGGTTTTTCTTATCAGTGAACTCTATTTTCCATTTTGATGTTGACACCAAGTTTTAACAAATTTGGCCTAACACAAAAGATTTTTTCCTTTTCATGTTGGAAGTGTCCTTGTGATACAAATAATAAACATAAGTTGTGTTTAGATATTATTAGAGATCCTGTGATTTGAATTTGAGATTTTGTATAACTTATTAATTATTTACCTCAACATCAAGCCATAATGTATTTTTGAGGGATTGAAGAACTTGATGCCATGTCGCATATGTAATGGACACCTTATTTTTTTTATGTTCTCCGACATGTGCCTTAAAATCAAGGAATCAATGACGATGTGGGTTGCCGAACTCATTCCATTCAATAAATCATTGTCCACTGTATTTAGGCTTCATTACTTTTAACGGGTCTCTTGTTTACTTTTTCTAGTTGAGATGTCGATGTTTCCATGATGTACCTGTAGGGTATATATTATATTAAGTACATAATAGAAAATAAATATACACGCATACACATACAACATAAATTAGACAATCAAACACTAATAAAAGTAGATAAAAAAAATATACACACATACACATTTGAAATTTATTCAATAAATAATCAACGATAACCAATGTAACAAATTCCGTAGAACAATTAAGAAAAAGATTCCGTTTTTCTTTTAAAAAGGACAAGAGATAGATTAAAATGCATAATTACATTCCTTCAATCAAACTCTTCTAGTTACCCTTAGTGAAATTTCAAATGCAAGATTAGAGAATACTGAGTGAGGCATGCGCTAATCTTCATAGAAAGATGATCTTTGAAACCTCCTTGTACAGTGGTTTCAATCTACAAAACAAGTGGTTGCTAAGGAGGAGCTAGCCGTATGCCAGCGTAGCCTCTTTGATGCTTAAGTGAGGTACAAATTTAAAGAGAAGGGAGAGAATTATAGAGAGGGTTAAGAGTAATGTAATGTGTACATTTGTTGGTAGATGAGATCTCTTTATAAAGATTAAATGACTCCTAATAAGGATAAGAGTGAGTATTTGAAATAGGGAAGAATTCATTTATAGGATCTAACTTCTTATATAGGATATAGAATCCTTATTAGATTCATATATCCTTGTGTAACGAAATAAGATTGCTAATGTGGAATTTTCAGCATGCAAGTTATGTTGCTTGACATTGCCTAATCCATACGATGACACTAAGTGGCCACACAGACCATAGAAGTGTGCTCTCTACGAGCTTGATGATAAAGTAACGATTTATCAAAAGCTCATCCATACGTCCATGCACCCCTTCATATTCAATTTATAAATAATGATCGTTGCTAATAAGAAAATGTGCTTCACCATTGATTATTTGACACATGAAATCTATCCAATGATAGGGATTGAAAATGTCTTTTCAGTTATCTCATCTTTCATATAAAAGCGTCGCTTCCTCTTCATTTCATTATTTTGCAACTTCAAATATCCAGAGCATTTCTCAGATGATCAATTTTTTAAAGCTCCCTTTCTTTTAAGCTTATATCCTTTACTTTATACTTGTTTTGCTTCACTTGATTTGCAACAAATTGCATTCCTTTTTCATGTATTTTTCTCCGTTAATGAGTTTTTGGTTTTTGCTAAAAAATGTATGTGTGTTCTTCATGATATTCAACTTCACAATTTACCTAAGTTTTGATTTCCCTCCAAAAATGAATTTTAGGGTTGTTTGAAATAAAAATTTACTATTTGTAATTTTAGATTCCAATTTTCATGGAGATTGTTAAGTTTTCCTCTAGTAATTCAGATAGTGAAGTAATAAGATAGATGGATGAACATATTTTCACTAGCTATTCATCTATTCTTTAAAATACCGATAGGTCATCTTTTGCCCCACGTATAGGTTAAAGAGAAAAGCAAGGTCCAAAATGGATTCAGAAGTGAGTAACTCTTATCGAATGCATGATAGTTCTCCTGATGTAGAGAGTCTATAGGAAGACTCATCCAAAAATAGATTAAAACTTTTAGTTAGTGGGACATCTAGCTAGAATATGGAGAGGCAGGTAAGTAATGATAATGTGGAAGAGACAGAGGTTGAACATCCCATAGCTCAAGTACATGTAAATTTAAACGAGACGTGTAACACTTCTTCTTTCGCACCCGAAAAGAAAGAACGAAACATAACTTCGTATGTGGGTGAGATGATATCAATGGTTCACAAATTAAACATAGAGCATGAAGCATATATGCATAGATAGCTGCAAGATTTCCATGTTATCCTTTTATCACAATCCTGGAGGGTGAATACTCCACTATGTGGGTACTTCAATGTATGTATGGAAACAATGAAGAATGACTTTAGGTACCAACTACCCAATATAGTCGCAATGCTTCTTTGAATATGGAAGATTTTTCTGGTCGAGTTACATCCCAATGCCTAGGTCAATCTAATGGGCCACCACTAGCTATGCATGGACGTTGGTTTCAATTTTGATTTTACTTTTTTCATGAAATCGTGTAACATTAAGAAGAATAAGGGCGATGACCATTACTAGTTTACTAATGCACCCAACTATTGATTCTATAAATTTATAATAGGCCATTCTCAAAACACAATTTCAAAGAGTTCTGGTTTATATCTGGGTGGATAAAAAGCATCATGTTTTTCCCACCCATTAGTCTATCGAGAAACAATCCAATTTGCATGTAAAAGCCCATCACATGTGAGATAAATAGGGTTGACTTTATTAAGAGTTTAAAGAATCTTAAGTTTTCACTAAGCATGAACACATAGGCTTCCATCCATTGTTACCACCTTTTGGCTTGTGACCTGGAGACAAAAGATGTTATTTATCTTGTTGGTCCTGAACCTCTGATTGGTACTCATTACACTTTTTCAATTTATTTATAGATATGGATTCACCTATTGATCTTCAATCTCAACTTTTAGCTACCATGAAGGTGAAGATGCATATTAGTTGGAGGGGATCGATTAAGCTAAAGGCTACCATTCCAATGTGTGCCAACGATGTGGCAAGGGAGACATTTGAGGGCTCCTCTAAGAGGCTGTTGACTGGTATCTTCGCTGATCCACCTCCCTAGTAGGGAAAAAGGATGTCTCCTCAGGTATTCATTTCATCCTCTAGTGAGGTTTGTTTGTAGTATCCAAATTCTTTTAACTTGGACTTATTTTAATGCTATAGGTGGAAACACGTCATGACACAAAGGGGTCCCAATCGCCCCAAGGTGGGGCTGATTGAGGTTTTTTTGTTAGGAGGCACATAGTGCCTCTTGTTAAGATATCAGGGTGAAAACCCTATTGAAAGGTTGTTTTCCTCTTCCAATTGATGAACAAAAATATAAGGATGAAAACATTGTCATTCTATCAACTGTTTACTTCCAAGAGATGACTTTGGTAAACTATGTGATTATATGTTTTCAACTTGTGCAATCATGCCTTAAGTTTTTATTCTTCTTTTCAGAACATGTCTCATTGTTTTGAGCTCATTTCATTGGCCTGCAAGGACACCCGGTCTAAGGTAAAGTGAAAAGCGATGGAGGTAAGGGTGCAGGTGGAGGTGTAGGTGAAAGAGCTGGAGACCATACTCTTGGCTGCTACCAAGAAGATGAACCAAGATAAGAATGATAACACTTAGACGCTAAAAGACTTGGATAAGGTCATTGATAGGGTGAGAGAGTTGGAGAAATAGTTGGCCGAAGCTCAAGAAGAGGCCAAAGACGCAAAGGCTGTTGTGGTCGATATTACTAATATGCTAGCTGATTGTGGATATTTGTATGATGAATAATGCTACTTGTCTTCCAAGATATTCATCCAGATCTCTATGAAGATTTGATATGGAATTAATTTTCCCACCTATGATGACATGGTGGCACATCAGGCTGTAAAAAAGCGCCTTGAAGAGGAGGTTTTGGATGGCAAAGGTGATCAATTGCTTGACTTGAAACCAGTTCTCCAATCACCCCTTTGTAAGATCAGCTGGCGATTACTAACACCCCATTGGGGCTGCGTGATGAGATTTTTATAACTAATCCAAATGATCCCACAATTCTCCAATCACCCCTCACGAAGAACACCACTCATATAATAAAATGTGTATGAGGGGATGATGTTTCAGACCCCCGTGATCGCCATAAGGTGCCAGCCTTGTGAGATGGGGTGTGGGGGTATTCTCGAGAAGAAATAAAAGCTTTGGAAAAAATTGAGGCTAAAACCTCTAGACTATGTTACGGAGTCGCCACTCAGAAAGCTCTTCCGGGAATTCGGTACAGCCTAGATCCATTAAGCCTAAATCGCACCATAATACAGAGATTCGAGTTCTGATGAGTTTCTAACTTCATTGTTATTTGAGTTATCATTACAAGCAAGTCGTCACCTTCAAGATATTTTGATTAAATTTCTAGTCATTTTCAATTTATTTTAGCATTTTATAACATACACATGGGGAAAAGTGATAAATAAATAAAGAGGTAAACAAATAAATGAAAGCGGTAAATCAATGAAAAGGTTTCTAACCTAAAAGGGGGTAGGATAAATAATAAGACAAATCGAGGGGATAAAAATGGTCCTAAATACATTTGTTCTACAAATACAATTTTATTTACAAAATGCGATACTTGAAGGAAAATAAGACTAACATACATCTAACCAAAATCTACCTGCATCCACAAAGGTTAGCATAAGATATATCACAACATCATTGCATAATTATTAGTGTACTAAACAAAACATAGTTAGTAGCATAAGTTATATTAGGGTGATCGCGAATTGAAGGATTAAAATGTGTGGAATTCGGGTTCCCAGAGCTCTTTAATTTAGAAATAATTGGTTTTAGACTTGATTCATTATCAAATTTTATTATTTTGAATTATACATGGCATAAATTTTGTCATATATAGAGAAAAATGTGTTCCCCATCATGTGAGGCCCTAAAACAATGCAAGAATAATGAAAACTAGGCCAAAAACATAAGGGGGGATCTTAGCCGGGTTCACCCTGATAGGGAGGTACCAGTTTAGTAGCCTAAACCACCCACTTTCTCATAAGAGAAAGGGGGAAAACCTACCATGGGGTCCGGGAACGGCCCACCCTAGGGGCCAGTACCAAACTTAGGTTAATACTATTCCCTAAGAAGGGGTGATACCGATCCGATTAGATGGTACTAATCTGGCATCCCAGGATAGAGCTTAAACAGAATCGAAAAATGAAAAAATGCACAAAAAATATGCCAAGAGTCTCCAAAAGCTCCAAATCTTACCCCTATAACATGAATCCATGACTTTAGGAGCCAGAAAGCACCAAAAAGAGATCATTAAAGCCTTTAGCCTTGATTTTAGAAGAAAAAGTTATAATAAGTTGATTTTTGTGAAGGAATAGGAGACCCCAGAGTTAGATTTAAGTCTTTAACTCTTTAAACCTAAGAAGAAAGAAGGATTCTTGGAGAAAAATCATGGAAAAATACAAGTGAAATCATGGAAGTATGGGGTATAAGAAGACTACCAAAGGGGTGGCATTGACTTCTTTTTCAAAGAGAAAACAAGCTACGATCCAAGTTCCGCAACCTATTAAATGTGAAAATTGTCCAAACTCTAAAAGAAGATAACTTGGTATTTCCCCTGAACTCATGCCTTTAACTCAACTCTTCGTTAAGCTTCGAGAGCTTGGGACCATGGACAACTTAAAGCCATTTGCCTCACCCAAGAAGAGTGAATGGAAGAACTTCTGTGTTTATCATGTTGTGGTGGGTCATCACCTGAATTATTGTAAAACCCTACTTAGGGATGTTGAGAAGTTTATCAAGGAAGGGAAGTTTCAAGTTCCTTCTTTGAAGCTGAACTCTATTGACAATCCACTTTCCTATGTTAAAAAGAAAGTATCAACTGAGTATGATCAATCTCGGAAAAATGTGGGTAAGATGATAAAGCACCATAACCATGCTCTTGAGAAAGATTTAAACACATATTACTGAGGAATTGTGAGAGCTATAGAGCCTAAGTTCCTCATACTCCAGGTAGGATTGGATTTCACTCCTCGTTATAAATTGAATAAGAAGCCTACTTTTGATGACATGGCACATGTTCACAATTGAGACCAAATTCTACACAAGGGGAAATTTAAACCTGTAAACCATACGGGCTAGTCTTGGATAGTGTCCGAAGGGTCTACATCAAACAATATTGATACCACCAAAGTCTTCATAGTTGATCCTGCTCTTATCATCCACACCTCCACTGTCCTGGTTACCACTCTTGCTAGTATCACCCTCACTACCTCAATTTGAGGTATCTCGATGGTCACTATTCTTATCATTGATCTCCTTCACATTGATCCATCAAGCATGAGATGAACTTCTTCTCCGGTCACTCTACCTTTGCTGCTCCTTTTGTAGCTACAATTGCCATCACCAATGAAGACCATCTACCTATGGAGGAAGAAGAAATTATAATGATGTAATTTTTCAATTTTGGTAAACTATATATGTAAGACAATTAATGTAATGAAAATATCAAAACTTTGCTAACTTGTTTGATGTTTTGCCTAACGACACCATGCATTCATATGAGTCTACACATAACATTTTTAGCATACATGATGTGTCTTTGCATGAAATTAACTTAGGTACAAATGAATCACCTAAAATGGCAACCATATCCAATGATCTAATCCCTGTGAAAAAAGAGAGATTTAAAATGTGCTTAGAAATTATGTAAGCGCTTTTGTCTGGTTATATGAAGACATTCTAGGAGTGAAATAGAAAGATCAAAGAGCACATGATTCTAAATGATTTAAAATTCAGGCTCGTAAAGCATAACTTGTGTAGATTGCATCTTGATTGGGCAAATAAGGTTAAGGTAGAAGTGGCAAAGAAGGTCGAAGCCAAGATTCATCCAATGAAGTATTTGTGTTAGTCTCTGACTTTGGCAGGGAAACTTTGCCTATTTCTCTTGCTTCTCTTTGAGTTTGATATCGAGTATGTCACTAAAAAGGTAATTAATGGTCGAGCAATTGTCGAGTTTCTAACTAATCAGGCCCTAGATACTCTAAGTTTCGCTCTTACTTGATGGGGATATGAATCATTGAGGGGAAGGTCTCAAAGTTATCTTGGTATCATAGAAAAATGATTAGCTTGAAGTTATCTTTGATGGGGCTATGAACCATTAAGGAGAAGGTCTTAGAGTTATCTCGGTATCACCTCAAAATGAAGTCATTCCACTATCTAAGCACCTTGAATTTCCGTTCACCAATAATGGAGCAAAATATGAGGTATGATTCTTTATTATGAAAGCTTTGATAAATGTTGTGACATTAGAAGTTACTATCATCGGTGATTCTGCACTAGTCATTCGACAAGTTATAGGAGAGTGTCTTTGACCATATATAGATGTAGTATGGGAGTTCTCCACAAAGTTCAAGAAATGTCTATTTCAGCGGGTGCCTTGGGGTGAGAATCGGATACCTTAGCCTCCATGGGATGGTCCCCAACCCCAACCCATTAGGTTTTTGGTCCTTCAATTTGCCAAGGTACCATTCTATTATCATGCCATATCGGTTGCTACTAACATTTATGAAAATTGTTGGTATCAGAACATAGTTCAATTGATCGAAGATGTTGAATTCCCTCTAGAGGCAACAAACTCGGAATGATTATCTCTTCCTCGAATGGTAGCTCAATTTAGTGAAGTTCTCTTTAAGCGCACTAGTGATGGCTTGCTGCTATGATGCCTCTTTGAAAAGGAAGCTACCTTAGTCATGAATCACATCGATGGGGGAGATTGTGGCCCTCACATGAATGACTTGACCTAAGAAAAGTTAGTTCAATGGAAAGGTTATTTTTGGGCCACCATGATAGCCCATTGTATCTTCAAGATAAAGAAATGTCATTAATTCTAAATTTTTGGGGATATTTTTCATTTACCTCCATCCGATCTCCACAATCTTTCAAATCCTTAACCATTCTCGGGGTGGGGGATTGATGTTATTGGTGAGATCCAACCCTCTTTTAATGGGCATCGATATATCATCTTCTTGATCGACTGCTTCTCAAAGTGCTAGAGGCCTAATCTTACACTAATATAACCGCAAAGAAATTAGCCAAGTTCATTAAGAAACATATCTTTGCATGGTATGGGATGCCTTATAGCATTGTGTCTGACAAGGAGTCCAATTTCAAAGGGGAATGACCAATTTGATTGAGAAATATGGCATTGAGCACCATCGCTCTTCTCCTAATAGACCTCAAGCCAATGGGGTAGTGGAAGCAGCAAACAAGTTTATCAAGAAGATCTTATCCAAGATGGTAACCACTTACCGTGATTGGGCATATAAGCTTCTGTCTGCGCTTTGGGGGTAAAAAACTAGTGTGCATACTCTGACAAATCAAACTCCCTTCTCCTTAGTCTACAGGATGGAAGTTGTTCCCTCACCGAAGACCGAAGTCAAATCTCTAAGGGTAGGTATGGAAGCCAAGTTGAAAGAATCGGATTGGGCGAGTGCTAGATTTGAGCAATTGAACATGATTGATGAGCATCACTTGAAGGCCCTAGATCAAATTAAAATGTATCGGAAGCGTATGGAAAGTGCCTACAATAACGGAGTCAAGTACTAGAGGCAACCTCTGAAACCTGGAGACTTAATTCTAAAACAACTGAAACCCTCGAATGTGGATGGTAGGGGGGAAGTTCAAGCCCAATTGGGAAGGCTTGTTCGTGATCAAGATTTTCCTTAGCAAGGAAGCCATCAAAGTGATGGACATGGTAATGAGTTCGTGAATCCGATCAACCAGGATCGACTTAAGCGCTATCACATTTGAGAATTGAATTAAATGTTGAAAAGCATCACTAAAATAAAAAAGAAATATGTAACAAGCCCGTTAGCTATCTTTCTTCATACAATTGAGCAAAAGTTAGGGAATTCTTTTACCAAAAGGTCGGCCAAAGTGAAAACTCAAAAAGGGAACTTTGATAAAAAAATTAGGACAATGAGAGAAAACAATCAATTGTAAACTTGAAAATCCAAAAGGTCAGGTTGGCAATAGGGGCTCAGTCATTAGATATTTTTGTACATCGATTATTTTCATTCATAGAAACATCATTATTGTTGAATAGTTACATGTATATTTGTAACTGGATGCATGTGTGTTGTGTTGAGAAACAATACAAGTAACGCAAGACATTTGGAAAAAAATAGATAGGCTAAAAATTCGAAAAGGAAAGCATATGCCAGAAATGAGTCAACTAGATTGAAACCCTAAAAGGGCGATCTATGAAAAAGTTAAGATGATGATTGATAGATTAAAAACCTGTGAGGGTAGTTGTTCACCACTTTTCTACTGATAAGTTAAATAACTTTTACGCAAAGAGTTTGGCTAAATATCAATGGCGCCAAGAACTTGTTCACTTGAAATATAGGTGTTGTCAATACCCCTTATCAAATAGAAGAATGATGATAACTGCAAGTATACATTTGCGTTGTAGTTTTAAAAGATATCGATCCCACAGGGAAGGGTTAATTCAAAAGATCAACAAGGAAGATAAGATACAAAGAAAATAAAATAATGTATAGTTTTTTAGATAGGAGGGTTAGAATGAAATATGAGTAAATATAGGTATGAAAGATTAAAGAATCTAAATATATAGATTTTCCCTACGAAATAAGGAAAGTAGAGAAAACATGCAAGTTCAACAAGGATGTTACGATTCACTAAACTAATCTAAAAGACTCGGTTCTAAATACTTAGATGTTCAATTATTTTCCGCAGAGCAACACATGAAATGACTTTTTTATATCTAGCACAAAGGAATTAAGACTATCATATAAACCTGGACAACATCAATACTATGCTTAGTACGGGTCGCTCTCACATAGCCACATTTAGCAAGTTACCGTTCTAAAAATGTTGGCTCACTGAACAACGTTATATCACAGATCCAGTGATTATACATGATATTGTTAACCCTGAAACTACTCTTAAAATTAACACCAACGCATATAACTTGATTAACATGAAAAACTTAACACGAAATACTCATTATGACACATAGACATATCATAAACTTAGAAATAGAAAGTATAAGTAGAAAGCAAAGCAAATTTGTAAGGTATGCAAGTGAAAGCTAAAGTTGATCAAACCATATACACTCTTTAATGGGAGTCGTAAATTCTCGCAATTCCTACTTCTGCTTTGAATTCGGTCTCGTCCCATACAGAACCTCCGCTAGGATGCTATTCTTTGCAAATATCGAACAAACAAATATTGAAGAATGAAAACTTTTATTGATAAGTGATTTGCAAGTACACTTATACAACAATCGCTCAAGAATGTAGAGAATCTAGTGATCGAAACAAGGATTCGAATCACTTAAACATTTTCTTGCTAACGCTTATGAATGTAGCGAACTCTCTATCTACACACACTATATGTAACCCTAGATTCGCTACAATTTCTGTGTTATAATGTTGCATTGAAATATAAATCAAAACTTACTTGGAATGTTGCTCTTGAATGTTACTCATCACTCATCCTAGCCAAAATTGATAAATGTTATGCACTGACGCTCAAATTCAACATGCGCTGAAGTTTTGCACTAACATCAAACTTGTAAATACCTAACACTCACAATAACCTTGGATAAATGTTAGTAAAGTATAAGAAATGATAATGTATAAATGTCACGAAAATTAACAAAAATTTTCAAATTCATCGATTTTTCATTTTTATTCATTTTTTTTTATTTTATGGGATTTTTACAAATGCCCCCCCAAACTAAAGAACGCAATGTCCTCATTGTGAGACATTATAAAAATAAAAAACTAAACTAAATCTAGTCTAAATTTAATTGAAAAAAATAAAGTAAAGAAAAGAATAAACCCGATTTATTGTGAAGGAGAATCCGGGGGACTAGGAGTGAATTGACAATTTGGTTTTCTATAGAATGAAAGTAATTTCCGAAGCATCGATTTATTACTTTTCTTTAGAATCTTCATGTCTTTCTTCATTACTCCATGTTCTGCTTGGCAATTATTCAGTTTAAGCTGCATGCTTGCCTTCCAATCTTCCGGAGCTTCTTCTTCTTCATCATCATCATCTTTGTCTATTTTTGTCATCGAGGCTTTTCCTTTGCGATGGCTTACGGATGGATTTGATGGTCTGACGGAAGAATCTTCTCGAGTCAAATTGAGTTTCTCGGTTCGGTTGGAGTAGGAATAGAATGAACAAACACCTTCGTGTTCTTGGAGTAGTCCGGTGTTCTTCAAATAATTTCCATCCATGTAGCGAAAATACTCACTTGGTTGTTGATCATAGGGGAGTTCTCCTCTAGCACCTAAGATTATGGCAGTGATAATCTCGGCTGCTCCAATTTTACTTCTCATGCTCGTTGAGTTCTTCTTCATCATATCCCATATAATATCCACGAATTTCGCTTTTTTCTTCATCAAAGCACAAGAAAGAACAAACAAGTTTTTCTTTTGGATCTTAGTATTCTCTACTGGACAAAATACCAAAGTGGAAAGGTATTTGTGGAGGAGAAGAATGCATTCATCCTTAATGAGTTTGTTAGGAGAATTTTTGGGATCGAAGACTTTCTTACCCTATAAATTTGCCAAAACTCTATTAAGTTGAAACGAATCCATCATGCTTGAAGAATTGGCAATCTCAAAACCGAACCAATCACCCATCATCTCTCCTATGACTATGTATTATTATCCTTGATTACGGAATTGTATTGCCCTCTTCCTTGAATCTTCGAAATCGAATATCACCAAACATTCGAGAATCCAATCTCAATTTTGTGGAAAGAGTAAACTTACAAATCTTGTAAGACCAAGAGCAGAAAGGTAGATCTACATCTCTTCACAAAATTTCAAAGTTTCCAAGAAAACTAAATTGAGGAATATCATCCATTGATATCCAATTTGCTTAGCTTTTGAAATCTCTTGCCCTCTTCTTTTGTCCTTAATGGGAAAGGACAATCAAATTCTTCTTGAAGTGATTTTGCTTCTCTCTTTTGTACTGCTCTTTTCACACGAGTCATGTTGGCTTGAAGATAAAGGTTTGAAAAAGGTTCAAATGTTTCGAATATAGAAGATGAGAAAGTCAGAAATTTTTGAAGGTTTTGTAGAAGGTGTGGTGGCTAGGGTTCAACTTGGACCTATTTATAGAGGTTTGAGAGGTCTCTAATTGGTCATAAATTGGATTATAACCGTTTAGGGTCAAAACTAGCTGTTAATGGCGGTTTTAGCCATCTATCACGTGTCAGTTCGCGATCTGTAACAGTTATAATTTTACCATATCGCTATCGCGAAGGCTAGTCACTATCGTGACTCTCCTCATGAAGGACATAGAAAGTTTTGTTATCTAGTGATCACGAGTGTGAATTGTGTCACGGTCGGGAGCCTCTCTTTTCTTCAAATTTCTTCAATTTTTAGACTTGTTCTTATAAATCCTTAGAAACACAAACACACACAAACTTTGTTAAATATAAACAATAAATATTAACTATTATACCTTGAGTAATCATGGTGATGATAGCAATTGAACATCAACGTCTTGTTGTTCAAATATATTTTCAAGATAAGGTTTGCATCGTTGACCATTGGCTTGGAGTGTTTCTCCATATTCGGATTTCAATTCCAAAGCTCCATTACCAAACACTTTGATAACTTCGTAGGGTCCTTTCCAACGTGATTTTAGTTTTCCAAGGAACAAACAAAGCATAGAATTATATAATAGAGCTCTATCCCCGACTCTAAACTTCTTTTCACAAATTTTGGCATCATGCCACCATTTTGTTTTCTCTTTGTAGATCTTTGCATTTTCATATGATGACAAACGTAGTTCTTCTAGCACATTTAAGTCTAACTTTCTTCTTTCACCAGCTTTGTTTAAATCCATATTCAAATTTTTCAAAGCCCATAAAGCCTTGTGCTCTAATTCTACTGGTAAATGACAAGCCTTTCCGTATACCAACTTATAGGGAGTCATACCAATAGGTGTCTTAAAACCTGTCCTGTAAGCCCATACTGCGTAGTTTAACTTAGTAGACCAATCCTTCCTAGAATTCGAGACAGTCTTTTCGAGAATCTACTTAATTTCTTGATTAAAGATTTCTACTTAACCATTAGTCTGAGGGTGATAAGGGGTTGCAATCCTATGATTAACTCCATACTTTTGCATCAAGCTTTCAAAACTCTTATTGATGAAATGTGATCCTCCATCACTAATAATGGTCCTAGGAACTCCAAATCTACCAAATAATTGCTTAAGAAACTTAGCAACTACTCTAGCATCATTCTTACTATATGCGTGAGCCTCAACCCATTTTGAAACATAATCAACTGCAACCAGAATGTAATTATTACCGTTGGATGTAGGAAATGGTCCCATGAAATCTGTACCCCAAACATCGAAAAGCTCTACTTCAAGGATGTTTTTCAACAGCATCTCATCTCTTCGACTTATATTTCCTGTTCTCTGACAATTATCACAATTTTGATCAAATTCTTTAGCATCCTTGAACAATGTTGGCCAATAAAATCCACTCTCTAAGACTTTAGCAGCAGTTTTTGTTGGTCCTAAATATCCTCCATAAATGTTATCATGGTAATGACTTAAAATTGAATAAAAATTATTATCATCTATACATCTGTGAATAATACTATCAGCACATACCTTAAACAAATAAGGGTCATCCCACATAAATGATCTAATATCCTTAAGAAATTTCTTCTTACCATTAGAATCTAAATCAGAGGGAAAAATATGTGTAACCAAATAGTTTGCATAATCAGCATACCATTGACTAACAGTATGTTTTACAAACATTAGATTTTCATCTGGAAAGAATTCTCTTATATCGCCAGTTTCACCTATAGGTCCCTTATCATCTTCTAGATGAGATAAGTGATCAGCTACGGTATTCTCACTTCCTTTACTATCCCTTATTTCTAAGTCAAATTCTTGTAAAAGAAGGATACACCTAATTAATCTAGGTTTGGCATCTTTCTTAGCAAAGAAATATCTCAAAGCAGCATGATCAGTGTAAACTATTACTTTAGATCCTATTAAATATGATATAAACTTGTCACATGCATATATGACTGCTAACATCTCTTTTTCTATAGTAGTGTTATTGATTTGTGCAGAGGATAAAGTGTGACTTGCATAGTAAATTGCATGCAAACTCTTTTTATATCTCTAACCTAGAACACAACCCACAGCAACATCACTAGCATCACACATCAATTCAAATGGTAAAGACCAATTTAGTTTAACTATTATGGGAGCCGAAACTAATGCTTGTTTTAAAGTGTTAAGGCTTTTAAACAGTCATCAGAGAATTTGAACTTCACATCTTTAACTAATAAATTAGTTAAAGGTTTAGCTATAACCAAGAAATCCTTAATAAACCTTCTGTAAAATCCAGCATGGCCTAGAAATGATCTTATTCCCTTAACATTTATGAGAGAAGGTAATTTCTCTATGATTTTGGTTTTTGCTATATCTATGTGAATTCCTTTCTCATCTATCTTATGATCTTATACTATACCTTCATTAACCATGAAATGACATTTCTCCCAGTTTAATACCAAATTAGTTTCCTCACATCTAGTGAGTACTTTATCCAAATTCCCCAGACATATCTCAAAAGAATCTCCATATATAGAGAAATCATCCATGAAAACTTCCATAATATCCTCCACATACTTACTAAAACTAGCAGAAACACACCTTTGAAAAGTAGCTGGAGCATTGCATAAACAAAAAAGCATTCTTTTATAAGCAAATGTACCAAATGGACATGTAAAAGTGGTTTTGTCCTTGTCATCTGGCCTAATATGAATGTGAAAATATCCAGAGAATCCATCTAGAAAATAATAAAATGCATGACCTGCTATCCTTTCTAACATTTGATCTATAAATGGTAAAGGGAAATGGTCTTTCCTAGTAGTTGCATTTAATTTTCTGTAGTCTATACAAACTCTCCATCTAGTTGTTATTCTCGTAGGAACTAAGTTACCCTTTTCATTTTGAAAATTTAGTTACCCTTTTCATTTTGAACTACAGTAATACCTCCTTTTTTCGGAACACATTGGACAAGGCTGACCCATTCACTATCTGAAATTGGATAGATAATTCCTGCATCTAGCAACTTAACAATTTCCTTCTTAACAACTTCCTTCATGTGAGGATTTAATCTTCTATGCCTTTCTATTCTAGGTTTACTGTCCTTTTCCAAATTTATGGAATGCATTACTATACTAGGGCTAATCCCTCTAATATCGAAAATTTGCCAACCAATACTCCTAATTCTACCCTTTATCATCTCTAATAATGCTTCTTCCTGTAGACTAGATAACTTACTAGAAATTATAATGGGTAGGGTATTGTTGCTTCCCAAACATGCATACTTTAAATGAATAGGCAATTGCTTCAATTCTACTAAGGGTGGTTTATCTATAGAAGGTGGTATATGATCATCTTCTCTAACTAAATTTTTAGTTTCAGAGGAATATTCAAAATTTTCAAGGGATTCAGATGTTGATTCTTCAAGAGATGTAACATGACAAATTTCATCTACGCATGAATCAATTAGATTATCAATCATGTAATCACCATAAAATTTATCCCAATGCATATTAGCAAACATTTTGACTCTAGACAAACACAATGAAAAATAAAAATAAAAATAAAAATGGCAATATAAAAACATACCAAATTCTCCAGCAATTGATCTGTAGAACGCACTTGGCTTCCCCAGCAACGGCTCCAAAAACTTGTTCGCTACTTTTGTACTAATAAGTTTAATAACTTGTTCACATGAAATATAGGTGTTGTCAATACCCCTTATCAAATAGAAAAATGATGATAATTGCAAGTATACAATTGCGATTTAGTTTTAAAAGATATCTATCCCACAGGGAAGGCTAGTTCAAAAGATCAACAAGGAAGATAAGATAAAAAGAAAATAAAATAATGTATAGTTTTTTGGATAAGAGGGTTAGAATGAAATATAAGTAAATATAGTATGAAAGATTAGAGAATCTAAATATATAGATTTTCCCTAGGAAATAAAGAAAGCAGAGAAAACATGCAAGTTCAACAAGGATGTTATGATTTACTAAAATAATCTAATAGACTCGGTTTTAAATACTCAGATGTTCAATTATTCACTATAGAGAAACATGTGAAATGACTTTTCTAGATCTAGCACAAATGAATTAAGACTATCATATAAACCTGGACAACATCAATACTATGCTTAGTACGGGTCACTCTCATATAGCCACATTTAGCAAGTTACCATTCCAAAAATGTTGGCTCACTAAACAGCGTCATATCATAGATCCAGTGATTATACACGATATTGTTAACCCCGAAACTACTCTTAAAATTAACTCCAATGCATATAACTTGATTAACATGAAATACTTAACATGAAATACTCATCATGACACATAGACATATCATAAACTTTGAAATAGAAAGTATAAGTAGAAAGCAAAGCTAAGTTGTAAGGTATCCAAGTGAAAACTAAAGTTGATCAAACCGTATCCACTCTTTAATGGGAGTCATCAATTCCCGCAATTCCTGCGTCTTCTTTGAATTCAGTCTCGGCCCAGTGCAGAACCTCCGCTAGGATGCTATTCTTTGCAAATATTGAACAAACGAATTTTGAAGAACGAAAAACTTTATTGATAAGTGATTTGCAAGTACACTTATACAACAATCGCTCAAGAATGTAGAGAATCTAGTGATTGAAACAATGATTTGAATCACTTAAAAATTTTCTCGCTAACGCTTATGAATGTAGCAAACTCTCTATCTACACACAGTATATGTAAACCTATAATTGCACTCTAATGCTCTCCTCTCTAGTGGTGCACTATGACAAAAAATTGTAAGGTTTGGAGCCCTATTTATAGAGTTTGAAGGGTTTCGTCAATCCAAACAAAGGGTTGTGTCCATTGGTGAATGATTGCATCTCTTCATTATGATTGGTTGAGAAGCTTTGATTTAATCCATAATAAATAGGCACCTTTTCATGATTGGTTGACTCCTGATAAGTGTCTTTTCATTGGTAGTTGATGGCGGTTGATCATTCTTATCTGGCGGTTGGTAGTTAAGAAGATAATACCAGAAAACCGTCCAAGTCACGACCGCGATATACATGTCGTGATTGTTAATCTTTGATTGGCAGACTTCTATTCTGAAGAAGAACAAGTCAGGACCACGAATGATTGTCATGGCAGACTTCACCAATCTTTGACAGCTTCAATCCTAAGCCAAATCTTTAAGTTCCACGCATCTTTTTGCACCTTTTTCACTCTTTTTTTTGTAGAATTCCACTTTTGATCATTTTACTCCCAAGATTTACCTAGTATCTGCATTTGCATGAAAAACAACTACATACCACGTGAAATCTCTTATATGAAGTATAAAAGTGACTTAAACTATAGTGTTTAGTGTATAAACTTAATATGATATTAAGTGTAATTATACACTTATCAGTAGTCTATGCAAAATTAGAGAAAAATAATATTTAATTCATCACATCTTTTCAAATATGCAAAAACATCCTAAGGTCATCCCTTGTATAAAGGATGAATATCATCAGTTTTCCTTCGTAATAAGGATCATCACAATGGGAGGTAGCTGAATAAGCTTTAAGGCTCGATAAGCAATGAATTAAGGCCAATGTCAATATGATTAATGGCATACAATAGAGGAATCTAAGTGTCAAAAGTTTGGCAACTCATCCAAATATACTCATAACTTGATTTAAGCTTCAAACTTGGCTCTGATCAATCCAATGATCAAGCTTTGACTCGCAACCAAGTCCATCTTTGTCATTAGTCCTCATGAATCCTACATCAACCACTCAAGATTTCCTAGTCTCCATAAGAGCATATGCTAGCTAGGCCAAATCAACCAAAGAAATATCACTTCATCATGCATATACATATATTCATACAAACATATATACAAACAACTAACCAATTACATAACATACATGAAAGCATTCACATTCATTCATTCACATGCGCATATGAGTGAATAATTTGTCACAAGATCTTTTTGACAACTTAACCTTATCATGACACTGTCTTACCGTATCACCATCCTTATCGAGCCACTATCTTACCGAGACTTCACCTTATTGCTCCACTATTTTACTGCGACTCCATTTTTGTTATGCCACTGTCTTACCTGGCTTCACCTTATTAAACCACTATCTTACTGCATTAACATCCTTGTTGCGCCACTATCTTATCGTGACTTCACCTTGTCTCACCACTATCTTGCCATGACTTAACCTTGTCAAGCCACTAGTCTACTGCATCCCCATCCTTATCAAGCCATTTTCCATGACTTAACCTTGTCATGCCACTATCTTACCGCGTTAACATCCTTGTCACACCACTAGCCTACTACGTCCCCAGCCTTATTAAGCCATTGTTCGTGACTTAACCTTGTCATGCCACTGCCTTACCGCGTTAACATCCTTGTTACGTCACTATCTTTCTGTGTCATTGTCCTTGTCACGCCATTGTCTTGCCGCATCACCGTCCTTGTCGCACCGCATCACATTTTGGAAACCAAAATCGTATCAATCTTCCAAACCACATTTGGGAAATCAAAACAAATTTTTTTTTCAAACCACATTTTAGAAATCAAAACATTGCACACCCTTTACTTATAAAATTGTTTTTATCCCCACGAAATTAACTAGGTTATTGAAATACATCCTTACAAAATACTAAAGCCTGCTACGAGGTAAAAATTCGTACAAGGCGCAAGTCTCCCTCGACTTCCATTTCTAACAAGTTCGAATTTCTCCCACTATATTATTTTTTTATTTTCCTCACATTTTAACACTTTATTGAAGGGTAAAACTATTTTGTTTCTAAAATGTTGAACCCAAGCAAACAGTACTTAAAATGTTTTGGAAATAACAAACTGACCAGGATAGTGAAATTAATCGAGTACTAAGTAGACTCTTAATTAATCAAGTTTACTTGAGGATAATCATGGGAAAACAACTTAGTTTACCGAGATATTAATTAAGTTATGGCTTAGAGTAAGAAAAGTTGAGTTAAGCCTAGTAATATATAGTTTCCAAGATATAGACTCAGCGAAGCTGAGTTAGCTTTTATTTATAAAAGGTGAGTTATTTCGACACTTAGAGAAATATTTAATACATATGTGTTTAACCGTTTCTATTAGGAACGAAATATTTCTTTGATGCTTTTTAAGAGAAAAGGTGTTGAAATTAAAGAGAATATTCAAGTGGTCCTCAAAACTAAAAGGTGTCAGTATGGAATGTTGGAGAATCCTCACTAAAGTCCAAGATAAAATGAATCCTCTAACATGCATCGTTTTCTCAGTGTCCCCACGCCTCTATGCAATGTTAGCAATTCAACGAATCATAGAATTCCATGTTGCATCTCGTGTGCCTCTCTATCAAAATGGATTACATAAAAGACAAATGAGTTTTTGATGCATCAAGATTAAACGGATATTTTCACGCTTCAACGTTAGAATTCTCTATCTCTATACGTCCTGAACTTTGTTTCAAATGAGCAAATTCGAAAGATTCAAAGAGGAGAGAAATTGAAGAATTGATAGGACGATAAGTTTGCAATGGATACTTCCAAGACCTTCAACTATAAATAGAAGATTGGAACAGATGTTCAAACTTGGTGAATCACCTTGAATTTTTTTGCCAATCATGTTTTGCTAATCATTTTTTGCCTTCAGAAATTCCAATTCAAGCAATCAAGAAAATGCAAATTATATAATCTTTTTGTAATAGAGAGATAGCACTTAAGATTTAACATTGTAAATGATTAAACAAATCGTATAAGTTAAAATCCTTGTTCGCAATTCCTTTTAAGAAATCTGAGTGATAGTTTAGGAAGGGTACTTAAATTGTGTTTGAGAGGTAGTTAGAAAGAAAGGTACTTTCTATAATCTTGTCTACCCACTGTGAAGGCTTCTCCACCTAAGGAAGGAAACACTAGTGGATTAAAGCTCCGAAAGGAATCCGAGGACTGGTGGTAGGCTAGGGGCCGAACTAAGATAAATCTAAGGTGTTAACATTCTATCCTTATTCTCTTATCTTTATCACGCTTATCTCATTCATCATTCTTTCTATTTTGCAAGTGTTGCTTGAAAAACCAATTCGAGATGAGTAAAGTACTCAGTAGCTAGTGAAGAAAAACTGTGCTAACAAAGGTGAGAAATTTATAGTTTTTGGACCCAGCTCAGCTTAGTTTCACTCACCACGCATCTAAAAACTGAACTTGGTAAAAAAAACTTATAAACCTTAAAAGAACCAAGAAACACATTCACCCCCCTCTACTTTTTATTTTAAGCCGTTTAGACCAACAAGTGGTATCAAAGTAAGTGCTCAGCTTTTAGAATAACAATCTTTGAGTTAAAGATCCGAAATGGCTTATAAAAGTTTTAGTTTTGGCTAAAGATAAACACTTCTCCTTAAAGAGGGAATATCTGTAACTAGGCCTCCATTGTTTGAAGGTAATCACTACACATTTTGAAAAAATCACATGAAAAACTTTATCCAATCTCAAAGCATGAAAGTATGGCTCGCTATAGAGCTTAGCCCTAGAACTCCTACCATAGTAAGGAATGTGGAACATGTTTTAGTTGATCTTGAAGATTATGATGATGCTGACTTATAACTTGTCATAGAGAATGCCATAGCCATCAATTACTTGTATTGTATGCTAGATCTTACAGAATTTAACAAGGTCTCGGGCTATGAGACAATGCAAGAAATCTGGAAGAAGCCGAAGATTACCTGCGAGGGGATTAAAAAGGTCAAGGAGTCGAAGATCAATCTCATTCTAAGAGAGTATGAGATGTTCTTAATGGGAGCTAGCGAGGGTATTCAAGCCATGAATACCATTTCATTAATATTATTAATGAACTAAAAGATTAGGCAAGGAGTTCACCGAGGAAAAGATGGTGAAGAAGATTCTTCGCACTCTTACCTTAGCGTGGAATGCCAAGAAGAGTGCGATCGAGGAGGCTCATGATCTTAAGACCTACAACTATGATAAGTTGATGAGCACCTTGTTGACTCAAGAAATGTCCTTGAGGAAATATACCGATGAATCTAAAAGGAGTAAGGGCCAGGAGAGAGGGAAAAGCTATTGTCCTAAAAGCTGATTCCTCTAACGAATCCACCAGCTGCGATTCTAATGAGCAAATGGCCCTTGTAACTAAGCATTTCAAATGCTTCATGAAGAACGATGAGAAATTCAATAAGAAGAAGTTCTCCGCTAAAATCAAGTCAACTCATCGCTAGTGTGGAGCTGAGGAAATACCTAAGAAAGAACATAGCAAAGACATTAAGTGCTTTGGCTTTGGTGAAAAAGGCCATATCCAATCATCCTATCTAAAGACGAAGAAGGATAAATATATGAAGAGGTTCATAAAGAAGAATGAGGCACTTGCTACCACATAGAGTTATTCTAAAGAATCTTCATCATCCAATGAAGAAGCAACAGATTCTGCCAACCTCTATTTAATGGTGATCAAGAACAAAAGGGGCAAGAACTCAGCATCTACTTCCGAGAGCAATCAATCTATTGCACACTCTGAAGCAGAGTGCAACAAAGGGAAATCCCCTCAAACTGAGGTACACCTTGAAATTCCTTATGATAAGTGTATAATTACACTTATTATCAATATAATTTTACACACTAAACACTATAATTTGAGTCATTTTTATATTTCATATAAAATATTTCATGTGGTATGTAGTTGTTTTTGGTGCAAATGCAGATACTAGGTAAATCTTGGGAGTAAAATGATCTAAAGTGGAATTCTATGTAAAAAGAGTGAATGAGGTGCGAAAAGATGCATGGAACTTAGAGATTCGGCTTAGGATCGAAGCTGTAGAAGATCGGTGAAGTTACAAGAAGAATTTTGAAGAAAAACACAATTCATGGTCGTGACAACAATTCGCGGTCGTGACTTGATACACTTCAGAAATAGAAAATTGTCAAACAAAGATTCACGGTCGCGACTTGGATTGTTTTTTGGTAAAATCTTCTTAACTACCAACCGCTAGATAAGAATGATCAACCACCATAAACTACCAATGAAAAGACACTTATTAGAAGTCAACCAATAATGAATAGATGCTTATCCACTATGGATAAGATTAAAGCTTCTAAACTAATCACAATGAAGTGATGAAATCTTTAACCAATGGACACAACTCTTTGTTTGGCTAGACGCAACCCTTCAAACTCTATAAATAGGGCTCCAAACCTTACAAATTTTGTGCATGGTGTGGCATTGGAATTAGAAAAAGTGAGAGATATAGTGTGCGCACAGATAGAGAGTGAAATTATTTAGTTTTTTCTACCTTCATAAGTGTTAGCAAGAAAATGTTTAAGGGATTCGAATCCTTGTTTTGATCACTAGAATTCTCTACATATTTGAGCGATTGTAAGTGTACTTGCAAATCACTTATCAATACAAGTTTTCGTTCTTCAACATTTGTTTGTTCGATATTCACAAAGAATAGCATCCTAGCGGAGGTTCTGTACGTAGAACAAGAAGACAAAGAAGAAGGAAAGAAGCTCCGGAAGATTGGAAGGCGAGCATGCAACTTAAATTGGAAAATTACCAAGCGGAACTTAGAGTTATGGAGAAAGACATGAAGATTCTAAAGAAAAGTAATAAATCGATGCTTCAAAAATTACATTCATTCTTTAGAAAACGAAAATCTCAATTCACTCCTAGTCCTCCGAATTCTCCTTCACAATAGAACAGGTTTATTCTTTACTTTACTTTCTCCTTTTCAATTCTATTTTTACACTAGCTTTAGCTTTAGTTTTTGATTTTTATTAAATGTCTCACAATGAGGACATTGTGTTCTTTAAGTGTGGGGGGCATTTGTAAAAATCCCGTCAAATCAAAAAAATTAAATAAAAAATCAAAAACTTTGAAAATTTTTGTTGATTTTCATGTTATTTATCCACTATCTATTCTTATACTTTACTAACATTTGTCCAAGGTTATTGTGAGTGTTAGGTATTACAAGTTTGAAGTTAGTGCAAATTTTGAGCGCATGTTGAAATTGAGCGTTATTAGCACAACATTTAGCATTTGGCAA
>CATIWQ010202325.1:0-16740 GCA_949673415.1 Euphorbia schlechtendalii | reverse complement strand
TAATTTATATAAGTATTTTAACTTCTTCAACTAAAAGTATATGAGAAGTTAAAATGATGAAAATAATATTCAAATGTATAATTTAAATGAATTCCTTTGAAATCTTGCTACTTTTTGCAAGATTTCAAATCAATGCATTCACAAGAATTCAAATCTTGCGTGATTTGAATTCTATCAATATTTGTTTGGTTCCAAATAAAGGAATTTGATAAAATGAATTCAAATGAATTGAAATATTTCAAAATGCACATTTACAAACACACCCTAAAACTTTAATCTTAGTGCGAATGCTGTGTAACATAAAAAAAAATTCAATAACAATATTTAAGTCAATTACATGGCTATTAAGTTATAAAAAACACATTGAAAAAAGACACTAATTCTGTTGGGGAAGATGAATACAGCTTTTATTGTACAAAATGGTAACAATTTACCTCCATCGGAAAGAAAACTCTCTTTACTATACTTACATTGCACTTTTTTCAAGAAATTATGTCCATTACAGAAATTAGTGAATTGAACTAATGCCGGAGAGGAAAAATGGAATTGAAGTTTTTTACCTTGAGATCAATGTTGCATTATTTCGTAGAATAAGAGAAAAATGGTTTATGACCAAATTTATCCTTTATCCCTACAAACTGACAACACCCGCAACAATAGACACCAAACTAAACAAGTTCAATGTAAGATTTGAGTAGAAAACTTTTGCAATATTTTCTCACAATACATGGATGCTATTACCATGGCAACGAATAGCAGAGCAAATAATTTGTACATTACCATTTAAAAATCCACAAAATCCTTGACATAAACTCAAGCTGTTGGAAAAAATATGAAACTGAAACATCCAACAACTTAAGTTTGATCTCCATCTGACAAGTGAATATCATCAGCACCAATTAAGAAGCAACCAAACTCTACAAACAAAGCGATTTGCATGAGTAACTTCCATTTCTTCAAACTGTCTGTTAGCAACATGGCCAGCGCCAGACTTCTACTCATATTTACAAATTCATCTTTTTCTAAATAAAAGAAACTACAATGCCATGTGCCTGTGAAAATTGAGAAAAATTAACCAGAATAAAACCATGAGATTTGCTGCAATATTTAGTTCCTTTCAAGTTTGCTTCTTTGATTGCTTTGCTAACATTCTGAGAAGATCTCCTCAAGCGATTAAGTTTATTCCATAACTGCAACTAGTCACTCTTCCTTCGCAAAATAACTTTGAGGCAAGGAAAAATCTTCTTCATGCCCTAAAATTTCTGCCTCTTCGTCGTCTGGTTTCTGGAATTAAACCAAAACAATGTGTCAGTGGCAGAAAGAGAATTACAAACTCGTGTACAGAAATGGCACTCGAAGAATCAAAATCAGAATCGATGTATATAGTTTCCGTGTTTCAAAAGGAATATTCTTTGCTAAACATCAGATTTCTTTGGCTTGCTGTCACCAAGGAGAACACTCAAAAGTTGAGAGCAAATGTAGATGAATTAATAGAAGGTAAGGTTCCTGTATAGACCTTACCTTAAAACATGCATATGAATCTCAAGATATTCATATATAAAACCCTGAATTCTTGATTACCAGGCAATAGCAGTAAAACCAACCAACCACAAAGATACATTTATTGGTAAAAACAAATGAAAGTGAAAGGCACATTATAGTTAAATACCAGCATCTCAATGTTGTAGAAGCGCTCCAGCAACTGCAAAACCTCGTCTGGAGAAAAGTTGCGGTCAAAGCTGTAAAGAGTCGTCAAAATATTACAAATATGTAGCAGCAGAAGGTTTATAGAATCATTTCATCCTCAGATCAAGTGAAAAAGAAAAGGAGTTTAAAGTAAAAACAACCTTCTACGCAGGAACTCCATCAGACCATAAATGACAAAGTGGCGGTGCATGCCTGCATCAAGAGAGTTTATGAGCAAATTTCCGATTCATAAACAAATTATGCCAAGACAAACAAAAAATTCTAGGATTGAAACAGTCTCCACCTAGTCAAGAAAATAACCAACAACCATTTAGTACTTCTTAACAAGTCACATAAGGTTTTGTAATCAATTATAAACTGATCCATTAAGAATTTAGGGCCAGTGTTTCGAATGTCCTAGCCTAATGGTTGACACATTCCTGTAACCAGGCTAGGGGATGTAATGGTTCGAGTTACATGGGGTTATGTTCAGAACTTTTTCTTTGCAATTACTGTAAGCACAATGGCACAATAGAAAACGGACCTCAACTAAAGGAAAATTGCTTCAATTCATCACAAATGACTTGTTATATTGACCATATCGACATCAAATCCAATCCAATTTTTGAATTCAAATATTGTCAAAACATGAGGTCTGTTTTGTGTATAAGGATTTGGAAACTCAATACTCTATTTCGGAATAAACAAAAGTGATGCTTCTCAAACCATAGTTATGATAATACAAAAGCATGACAGGTGAAACGAAAAGAACATACCTCGTAGCTTAACAGGAGGATAAATTTCGAGAGCTTCTAAAAGCCTGAGCTCCAATTCAACCTGTGATTGTTCCTAATTAACCAAAAGCAAAAAAAAAACAAGAACAAAAACAGAAACAAAAAAAAAGGAAGGATTTGAATCCATGAGAATAAGTGCAGAAATCGGAAGTTCGGGGAGAGGAGGAAAAGGAGACCTTAGGAAGGGAGGAAGCAGAAGACGGAGGAGCTTTACAGGGAGAATGTACGGACATGCCATCTTGTTCCTCATCTCTCTCTTTGCCACCACTCCCCTCTATTTTGTTAACTGCTTTCATTTTTTCTCGATCGAATTCTTTATCAGTAGTTGCGCTTCGAATCAATTTTATAAGATGATTTTGATTTGAAGAACAGCAAGAAAATAGTTGTCTCTTATTTGATCTGAATGGAAAAGAGCGTAGAATAGTTAAAATATTTTAGGCCAATTCAGCTGTTACTTCCCATTGTCAATGAAATTGGGGCAGTCCACGATATCCAAAAATTTGGCCCAATACTATTAAGAGTTTTTTTCATATTGTTAACTAAATTTTGTTTTTATTTATAATCAGTTATACACTGGTATCTCAGTATTGATGGGAAATTATGCTGAGGACCGGGTCGTATGCATCTTACCCGTTTGATGAATGATACGTACCCATTTTTAATTATAATAATATAAAACGTATTATTCATTTAAAGGGAAAGGTGTAAAGGACCCGATCCTTACTGCAAAACCCCCAATATTGATAGGCTTTTCAATGGAGCTGGGAATTCCCATACTTATCCAGTTCAGCCATGCTATGGTCGAGGAATCCCCAGTATTCATTTCTACGGGTAATTATAAAATAATAGCTCATAAACAATATGATTGCAATATGAAATATTAGATATGAAAATTAAAATTGAAAACAATTTAGTTGTCAAAAACATTTATTTAGCAACAATACGTCAATACCATTGCCAAATATACATAACTTCAACTTCAAATAATAGGATGCATAAATAAACATGAATGTTCTATTTATCAATACCGAAAGAAATTCACAAATTAGGTTTCCAACTAATATTTCTATAGTAATTTTCACATTATTTCCAACTTAAAGTCAATATTGTCGAAGGTTTAAACAAAATGCACATCGTGGACAATGAGAAAGAACTCAATGATAAATTGAACTACCGTTATAGAAGTTTTGATTAATAGAGCCATAAAAAATCAGGGTAACTCAATATTATTTGAAGCATAGGTTTTATCAAGAGGCACCATAATAGTATAGTCGTTTAGCCATTCTACAAAAGATGAAAGATCATGTCAAAGTTGTGGGTTGCCAAGAAAAGTATCAATTTAGTGATGTGATGTGATGTGTTTGTTGAAGAAAGTAATGGGAAATCGATGGGAAATGACATTATGGACCAATAACCAACACACACCATACCTTGAACTTCCATAAAATAAAGTTCTTTTTTTTTTCTGTAAATCCCAACTTATAATAAATACTTTCTATGTTATCTAGTAACAAATAACAATTCCATCAATATTATCCAATATCATTCTCCTAAAATTGACGTAGTGAAAAACCTGAAAGGTAAGTGTATGTATCCACGTCTGATACAAAAAATACCCATTAGAAATGTTTCATCAATATATAGAACATTACTTGCTCATAGTCAAACAATGTAAGATTCAACAAATTTTCTCACACAAATTTTATTGTGTGTGGATTATCATCGTGTACCATATTAACGGGGTTGGTCAAAACATTAGTTATCTGGTTTTGATGCTATTTAAAATTTGAAATGATTTGAAAATAACTCTTCCTTTCAACTTAAATTATAAGTATTACGTACGTATAAATTTACATATATTTCATTGATGATACTTGTAAACAAGTTGAAAAGATATACCATTATTATATTGTTCAAAGACAACCTATTTTATTTGTTGATTGATTACTTACTACCATAGCTTACTACTTTTATTACTATTAACCAAAGTGATAATAAGTTGCCTTTATGGCGTATCACTTGTGAGTCGCCCATCTCAACTACTTTTCTTTTTCAGATTTTCTTAATTATAGATTGTGCTAGAGACAAAAGAACGAGGAGAAACACACATATGATAAAAAAAAATTTAAAAAGATTTTTTCTTATAATAATATACATATTTTAACTTTAAAGTGATCTTTAACTTTTATTGTTAATCAATTAACTATAATGGCTACCATTATAGCAAAATTCTTTGAAGATTCAGTCTACCAAACAAACTATCAGTTGATTTTTGGTTGGCGAAGTTTTTATTTTATAATATTGAGTAACAAATTTATTTTGATTTAAAATTAAAATTCAGTGATTAATTGTTAATGAATTAACCAAAGAGACTTCTGTCTAATTTTAATTCTACGGGTAAAACTTAAAATTGATATAATAAAAAAAAGATACCCTTCACATATATAAGGAAAATAAATGGATTAAAAAAATAGAAGTCGATTTTGCGAATCCTTAATAAAGAAAATTAACTGTGTATATGAGGTGAAAGATATCTTATATGTATCTGCTTAGGATTTATGTGTAAAGATATCCAAATATCTTTTCCTTTTCATTAGGCCTAATCTTGATGAATTTGTTCAAAATAATTATTATCTCTTTAAAATTTTAAATATGCGACCTTGAACTCATTGTAATTGTATCACTTTACCCTCTATCTCTGAATTCTGTGTATCAGTTTCTGGATATTTTAACTTTTCAAAGATGTCATTTTTTTCGATTTTCCTCACCAATTAAAAACTGTCACGTAACATTGAGGGATTAAATTAGTACATTTTTTACAAGTGTAGTGGGTATCTAAAACTTTCGAAAGCTCAGGATGATAACTAATTTTTTAAACATGTTCATGGGTGATCGATGCATTGATTCTTTCTGCAAAAGAAGAATATAATTTATTGTATAAAATCAAAAACATATTCAACTTTAATCTAGGCTTAATACATGTTTAGCTACCTGAACTTGTTCCAAAAAACCTGCTGCCCCCCTGAACTTTCAAAATGACCCCGTAGCTCCCTCAACTTTAAAGAAGTACACCACTTTGCTCCCTCAACTTTAAAGAAGTACACCACTTTGCTCCCTCAGTGCCACGTGTCAACTTCTGATTTGAGGGAAAAATATCTGAAAAATTGCATCTTTGAATAGTCAAACCAACCAGAAGATGACACGTGACATGGAGGGAGCAAAGTGGTGCATTTTTTGAAAGTTGAGGGAGCTACGGGGTCATTTTTTTAAAGTTGAGGGAGCTACGAGGTCATTTTCAAAGTTCAGGGGGGCAGCAGGTTTTTTGGGACAAATTGAGGTAGCTAAACATGTATTAAGCCTATATAAGATTAACAAAACATGAAGTAAATCCCTTGCAAGTCGAGGAATCATTTGCTTTACTAATTAAAGGTGACTAGGCAATGCTCTCTTCAACTTTTGAAAGCTCAACTTAACTAAACTTAATTTATTTCAGTGTAAATTTATAACTACACATAGCTGAACTTAACTGAAGTGAACTGAACTTAACTTAATTGAGTTGTAATTGAAGAGAACAAGACCTAAAAGGTAAAGTTAAATCCTCTTAAATGTCGACAAATCAATTACTCTACTTCACAACTGTGTGGAATGAAATATTAACATAAACAATCTAAATATACTACACAAACATAAACACCGCATCAAACTAACACACTAGACTTGTTTTTTCATACAAATACACCTGTTAATATCTCGGCCTAAAAATTATAAATATCTTGTACAAATAGTAAGAGAAATTTATTTGTATCGTAAATCTCGGACTACAACTAACACGGATTGACTTATCTTTCGTATAATTAAAATCCAGTGCAATAAGACAGTCTTTTCAAATTGGATAAAAGTGCCCTTATTTTGAGCTTAGGGTCATTTGCTGTAGTTCTTATGGCTCCACTAATGAAGACTAAGCACGACTGCAGAATTTGAACTCAAGTAGAGGTAAGAGTCTCTTATTGTTGAAATCACCCAACAGTCAATAACAATTTCCAGTTTATTATTGTTGTGTGTACATTTACGAATAATAGTATACATAGACTAATAATAACAACAAATACCACCTAAAAGAAAGCGGTGAGCTCTGAGTTGGGCACAAATTGCCTATGTTGTTGTTGTCTAGCTAACTCCAATAAATTGATAAAAATATAGATAGAATATTACTCGGTTTTTTATATGGAGATAGAATATTACTTGTTACAATAGTAGTAAAGTATATAAAAATAATATAATAAAGTCAAACAAGAAAACATTATAGAGATAAAGAAGACAACAAATAAAAGCGCACATACTCTCTCTTCCTAAATTTTTTCTTCGCCATTATTCTACTTCGTCTTCATCAGTGATCAGCTACTAACCCTTCTTTGAATGGATCATACCAAACGCCATATCTGATCCTTTCGCCTCTCATTTATTTGCTCCTAATTCTTTGATCCCATTGCTTTTCTACTTTGTTCCTCCCATCTGTTCAATTCCGGCTTCTCTGCTTTGTTTTTTCAATGGCTTCTACTCCAACTTCCTTTTGTTCTTCTCCATTTTCGTCCCTCTATTTGTCTCCTACTAAACTTTCTTCCAATAAACTTTTACTCAATTCTCGACCACCGGTTGCCGCTCTAAACGCGAGGCTATCTTTCTCACCTTTGCCCGAACTTCGTAAGCCTTCTTCGCCTGTTCTATTTTCCGGGAATCCATTGAGAATCGCTAACTGGAGTCAGACGATTAGGCGACGGAGTACTGTTGACTTTCCAGTTGTTAAGGCTGCAGCTGCCGATGCCGAAGGGTAAGACTTGTCTGCAAAAAAGAAAAATATCTGCTTTCATATATTCAGTGTATATATGAGTTGTAACTTAAATTTATATGCCGGTGCAGAGATGTTGCGCCTGCTAAAAGCTTTGGTGAGAGATTTCCTGCTCTTGTTACCGGTTTCTTCTTCTTTACGTGGTAAGAATCATATATAATATATATTTCAGTTGCAGGCTCATTGATCTAGCTTGATAAAGGTTCAAATTTGCTCCGAAAAAAGCTGCTAATATCCCATTATGCTCTGCAGTATATCTCTTTTATGGAGTAATTGATTGGTTTTGATTTGATTGTGTATGATGTGCAGGTACTTCTTAAATGTCATCTTCAACATACTCAACAAAAAAGTCTACAATTACTTCCCATATCCATAGTATGTGAACTTTCTCGTTTAGCACAATTATTGTTTAATTGTATGAGTTCATGATAAGTTAAAATGGATAAATATTTCTAGTATTCTTTACGCCTAAACATGTCATGGTTTTTTTTTCAGCTTTGTTTCTGTCATACATCTTCTAGTTGGAGTTATATATTGCCTTGTTTCTTGGTCTGTTGGTCTACCCAAACGTGCTGTAAGTTGCAGCAGCTTCAGTTTCGATATTAACTCAATAACATTGAATAAATTTTGAACAATGACTGATTTTCCTCTCTAACCAGCCAATTGACAAGGAACTCTTGATGCTATTGACGCCAGTTGCAATTTGTCATGCCCTTGGACATGTCATGTCTAATGTGTCATTTGCAGCTGTTGCTGTATCTTTCACACACACCATCAAAGGTACAGATAGTGCTGAAAAAGTATCACTTGTATTCTGTTTTGGTTAATTATCCTTGAAGTGTGAGAATGCTTTCTACTTAAATCCTGTTCATACTTGTTGGCATCACCATACAATTGCTTCTCTTTCAAGGTGATAAGCAATGCATTGTTCAGATTTGTCTTTTCTCTTTAGTCTTTACCTTACCTTTGATAGTATGAATTTGTTTGAGATCTTTGTAGTTCAGAAATAATCTTTGTTGTATCTAGTGCTAAACTATTTTATGGTGTTCTCCAACAGCTCTTGAGCCATTCTTCAGTGCTGCTGCTTCTCAGTTTGTGCTAGGCCACCAAATACCTTTGTCACTGTGGCTATCATTGGCTCCAGTAGTTATTGGTATCGCACTTTCTTCTTTGTTGGTTTCTCATTGCAAGAAAATAAAGTTTGTTTCTGAATCTTCAGTACTCTGGTTTCTCTTATAGGTGTATCCATGGCATCGTTGACTGAACTTTCCTTTAACTGGACTGGGTTTGTCAGTGCTATGATTTCAAACATTGCATTTACCTACAGAAGTATATATTCAAAGAAAGCTATGGTATGACTTGTTAAGAAATCGTGATGTTTTCCCTTTTCATAAATTTGTAATTTAGTGTGGAACTGTATTGCTCTCTGGACTGTTGGATTAGGATATATATCTCGATCCCTATATCTGCTAAATATGTGACTTGACATTCAAATTTATTACAGACTGGTATGGACAGCACAAATGTATATGCTTACATTTCAATCATTGCCCTCGTAGTTTGCATCCCACCAGCAGTAATAGTAAGTATGCTTCCTTTGGAAACAACTATAGTTTCATATTTGTGCTGCTTCTCTTCTGTGTATATGTCTGACTATTGGAATGGCTAATTGCACAGCTTGAAGGTCCAAAGCTAATGCAATATGGCTTCAAAGATGCAATTGCTAAAGTGGGGCTCTACAAATTCGTGTCTGACCTTTTCTGGATAGGAATGTTTTATCATCTCTATAATCAGGTACTTGAAGCATGCAATGAAAGCGTTACCACAACATATACATTGTTCCAACAATTGATAAACTAGATTAAAAGATGGAGACACTATTTTAAAGTCAAACTCTTTAGGCTTATTTTATTCTAATTCCATGTCTCCTTTCTTTGCACAAGAACCATCACACTTGAATTTATACATGGATGATGTCGAGTTTCAATTTCAGGTTGCTACAAATACTTTGGAACGAGTTGCACCTTTAACACATGCAGTTGGTAATGTGTTGAAGCGAGTTTTCGTCATAGGATTCTCCATTGTAGTATTCGGTAACTCTTCTTTGCTCTTTCTTGACTTTCCGTAAACAAAGGAAGTATGTGTGTGATACTATAAAATGATACTTCTGATATGGGTTTCAGAGCTGGTAACTGGCTAACTAAATAACGTTTCTTAACACCGGTTTGTTTGGTCAAGATGCTGGATGCTGAACAATTCTATAGATTACTTTTATAAATCATGCCGATAATGAATAAATTTGCAGGCAATAGAATCTCCACTCAAACTGGTATTGGTACAGCAATAGCTATAGCAGGTGTTGCCATGTACTCTCTCATAAAAGCAAACATGGAGGAGCAAAAACGGGTATTTTGTTTTTAAATATCGCCAGTCCCTTTTCTTGTTAACAAACATTTATGAGTATTCGTATTTACTAATTAGTTTGAGAAGAAAAATTCTGATATCATAATTCTTTGCCATTTCAGAAAGCAGCGGCATCGTAAAGAAACAACCCGGCTATGCCAGTGTATTTTTATCTCTAGGATTAATTAAAACATTGTCCAGATTTAAGTTTCTAAGTACAGAAAACTTCAGCTCCCACATAATGTGGATTGAATAATTTGGGGTCTCAAAGATGGCTGCCAATCTTTTTAATAATATTTGAACTGCTCTAGGCTCATTGCAAGAGGCCATTTTGAATTGCCTTTAGAGTATAGCATCTTTTGTAATATTATCACCATGTTCAATAAGCAAGACATATTCCAATGCAAAGTATTCTTGACATTGCTAAAATCCAATTACAACACCATTTTCAATTAGAAAAGAAAAAAAGGCATCAAGTTATATTAGGATGGTAGACCAAAATACTTCCAAAGCTCTTGAAAAAAACTCAGCAACTTTTCAAGGCTTGTAATTTCAATCCGACCTTATACATATAATCAAGAGCAAACAAAATTTGCATCAATGCACATTTACAAACAGGAGACATTCAACACTAGTGTGAGAAACAGCCTACGATACAGTGGTTAACAGTATAACAATATCTGGTCTAAAAATAAATCAAATACTCCTAAATTTATTTGAGAGCACCTGAACATTTTCTGGACCAGCATTTTCTTGCTGCTTCGGAAGTCTCTTTGTTAAATCAGTTTAATATGAACAAAAGTTATGACTTTCGGTGTTCTCTTGTGCTAAAATACCAGAATGATGATTTTTTGCCAAAAACTGAAACCACGCGACGAGAATACCATATTCTGCACAAGTGAGAAAAAAAAACCATCAGAATTGTCATATCTGGGAAGAAATCAATTGAATTCATTTCATGTATAACATTCAAAAATTTTGCACATATAAATTAAACTGAATTAAATTCCATCAAAAAGAAAGTTTTCAAACATAGGGATACACTGAATTTCCAACACATATCACTATAACATCAAAATTAAGGAAGCAAACTCTAAAATTTGAGCTCAAAATAAACATTACAAGGATTACAATAGCACAAGAAAATTGTTTATGACTGATGACAGAAAGGACTTGCTGAGTTTCATATGTTGTCCCATAATACCAGAAACAATATCCGGAAAAGGCTCAACTGAGAGTAAGGGAGTTGATATTGTTTTTACTTGAATGTTCTTCGACTTATATCTGCAATTTTCCTTGAAATATCATATTTATGGATTGGTATTGTTAATCAAACTAGAACTTGTCAATTAAAGAAAATATTAGGAATTGATTGAGAATCACACAGTTTCATAACACTTCTCGTATTTGAATCAATTTATCAGAATATACCTTTCAGGCGTAATCCACAGAGTAATCAATATTGAATAGCATATTCCGACGGTTCTCTACACCCATTCGAATTTGGAAGTTATTAGCAATCGAATTCACGCGATTATTACTGTCAAGGTCCCTCTCACGAAAACAACGCCTTCTGACCTTCTGTAGAACTTCCTTTGAAGGAACAAATCCGGCAGACACCTGTCCAGCAGGTTTATTACAGACACACTAGTCTCAAAACTCATATAGCAAAGCTAGTGATAGAATCTCAGAACTAAGGGGCCGAAACAAATATACGAATCAACAAATAATCAACTTACCATCTCATCAATCACAGTCAGAGCACTTTTTGCATCTCGGTTTACAAGATGAGCATCAACAAGTAATGAATAAGAAATTGCATTGGGTTTTATCCCAGCGCTGATCAGGTGCTCAAACACCCTTACAGCCTCAAATGTCTGTGATGAGAAAAGAAGATAAACTTCAGCAATAAAATACACCAAGCATATAAGATCCACTGTAGATGGGGTGCAGGGAGCTTTTTTGCAAATCATTAAAAGAAATGAATATTACTAAAATGAGAAAAACCACACTAAGGAAATTAGAAAACTAAACCTTCTTGAGCCTGCCAAAGGCATGCATCAGAGCATTGTATGAATGAATATCAGGGGACAACCCAAATGAAGAACTGATTGCTTCAAAAGTTTGGTAAGTGCGGTCTAGGTCCCATATATTTGCACAGCCTAAAATTACACAATTAATAGCAGCAAGAGACTTGTAAGGATGTTCTTCTGCACGGCTCAAATTCTCCAGTTGAAGATAGACCTGAGCAATAGACAGGTTGATTTAAAATGTGAGAAAAAAGTAACAGAAATGAAGGTTTCTGAAAGCTAAAAATCTTCTTCTCAGTGTTTTGAATGCACTCTATAAACCAGGACTCTCTAAAGATCACAAATCCAATCTTAACCACCAGGCTAAGACATTGGTCACAAACTAAAACACCATATAATTCATTTACAGATTGCATAAGACAGTTTATCCCATTCATGAATACAGAAATATACCAAGTCCAAAGTCTCAAATCCAGTTTTGGAGCAAGCCACAACCAATGGATGCAAAGAAGTAAATGGCGAGAATAATTCTTCTTGTACTTCTTTGTTAGAATTGGCATAGGCAGTCTCAAATTCACGTAGAGTATTAAAAGCTCTCTGTAGATCTCCTATTGATGAATAAGCACATATTTTTGCAATGAAAGATTCTGTGTTAGGACCCTTCTTTCCACGTAGTGAGCGACGAAGAATTGCCCAGGAGGCATCCAATAGAGTAGAATTAAAGCTCCTGCTAGCAGTTCCTAGAGTTGACACAATCAACCCTTCATCAACAGATAGTAGAACAGGAGGCCTCGCTGCTTCGCTCCTAGCAATCCATTTAGCCATAAACTCCAGTGCATAATAGGCCAGCTTGCTATTATCCGCATCAATTGCAACTTCTGCAATATAATTACACATGCTCCATGGTGGACAGAGAGCTTTATTCTGATCCATTTGCTGAGAGCATAACATCGGAATGAAATCACATACTTAGAATTATATACATGTTTAGCAAATATGTATAGTGAGGAAATAATTTTATGATTGTACCTTGCACTTCCCGATGATTGATGTCAATGCATCAAGTCTACCTCTATCAACACACGTTCTAACACAGTCATTAAACACTGCCGTTGAAAGCATATAACCACTCTTCAAAGCCTTCTCTACGTATTTCAGTGCATTATCAATCTGGCCTGTCGAAAACAGCATGCCTATGATCAATTCATAGGTCTCCTCGTTAGGCGCAGATTCATTTCCTGTTAGCTCCATCCTGAAATAAAGAACAGTGACTGATACAGAAGAAGCAATACAGACTTGTAACCAATATTAAACCAAAGGCTATTAATCTAAAAGGATGCAAATGCTTGATCGAATTCAAGACCTTGTATCTCCCACAAACACAGCAGAAAAGGAATATGTTTTTCAGTTTAGGGTTGAATGAAAAATCTCGAAAAGCTAACCGTTGAAACAATTTCTCAGCGGCCGCAATATCTCTAGTTTGATTAATGGCTTTCAGCACCAAATTGAAGGACGCAATGTTTGGCGTTACGGCATAGTCCTCCATTTGAGCAACCATATCCAGCAATTCCCCAACAGTAGCTCCTAACATGATATTGGCTCTCAGATAATGATTATACAAATTCACATCAGGCTTATTAAGCTTGCCTCTTTTGTCAAGCGACCGTGTCCAGAACTCAAAGAGCTGCTTCATATCGGACCATCGTTGAGAGGTCATCCAATCAGCGAACATATTCAAGAGAGCGTTCAAATCCAAACTATGAGATGTACTCTGAATGCGAGCGGAAGGAGCGCGGCTGAAAGGGACAATTGAAGAGCTATTAGCCAGGTTTGGATTTCGCCAGTTCTCATTGTAGAGAGGACTGCCAGAAGCAGGGTTAGGGGGGAGAGGAACAGGGACGGGATTGGGGTGGGATGGCTCTGCAAAGACCTGGGCTTCTTGGGAGACAAACGGAAATGTAGAGATTGACTTCAAGAGGCTTTGGGATTTGATAGCGGTTTTGGTTCGTGTGAGGATCGCCATCGTACACGCCATTTCACCTCCAATGGTTTAAGGTGTCTCTGCTTCCGGACTCAGCTTCAAGGGTTTAACGACGAACATAACTTGATTCGGAAATTTCGGATCATGCCAACCCGCAATTTCAACCCGAAAGATTGATCCGTATCTAAAATATAAGCTTTTAAGCACACACCCATTTTGTTACACATATTGAGTTTTCTTTATTAAAAACATTAACTCAAAAATTCAATCTGAGCTCATATTTCAGAATTTCGGGATCAGGTCTAAGCTGGATATACAAGGTTATTTTTGAACCCAATCAAAACTTGTGAACATTTTTTTGTTATAAAAATTTACTATTAAACTAAATAGAAAAAAAACAAAATGAATAAAAATATATTTAAATTTAAACAAAATTTAATTATTTACTTAAAATCTTTATTATTGAGTAACATTTATTGTAGTTAAGTATACAAGTTTAATCGAACAAAATAAAAAAATGGCCTAATGCATCTTAAACCCTCTCAACTTGTCCTTAAACTCCATATTCCCCCTGAATTTTGAAGTGTTATCAATGCCCCCTGAACTTGTCTAAACGTTCTCAATTTCCCCCTAAACTTGTCTAAACGTTCTCAATGTCCCCCTAAACTTGTCTAAACGTTCTCAATTTGCCCCTGAACTTTGAAATGTTCTCAATGCCCCCTGAACTTGTCTAAATGTTCTCCAACACCCTCTCGATCCAACGTTGCAAATTGTGTTAGTAAACCAACAAACATGAGCGCGTTAATGAAAAAAATTATTTAAAAAATTAAAAAAAATAAATATCTCAATGTTAATATTCGAACGTTATAAAAGTCCAAATCCCTAAATCGTTCTTCAGATAGAGGGGGTGATGGAGTGCGGTTTAGACAAGTTCAGGGGGAAATTGAGAACGTTTAGACAAGTTCAGGGGGGCATTGAGAACGTTTAAACAAGTTCAGAGGGGCATTGAGAACACTTCAAAGTTCAGGGGGGGAATGTGGAGTTTAGGGACAAGTTAAAGGGGTTCAAGATGTATTAGGCCTAAAAAAATTCATGAATTGGGCGTAGCTCAATTGGTACACGTACACCTCTTAAGGTAGAAGGTTCTTAATTTAATACCCAACATTTTCAAAAAATCAATATTCTTAAAAAAAATAAAAAAGTTCAAATAATTGCAAATTTATATATAAATATATAATAAATAAAACAATTTATCGGACTGAACTTGGGCATGTATATAACAGCCAGACCCGATCCATAAAATTCCCGACTTGAACTCAGGCATTTCAAAAAGTGAATGTTCAGAACCCGGCTCCTCGGACCAGATGGGCTGCAAATAGGTCAAATTTTGGTAGAATGATTTTGTTTCTGGCATTTATAAGGAACCAACAAGCCCAACTCAAATTAAGCCATTACTTATGTGATAATTGAGATAAAAATTCTCAAAGTCATTTTTTCCTTCTATGCTTTGACTATATCCTTATGCTTGTTAATTTACAATATTAAACTCAAATATTTTTTACATGTTGTATATTTTCACGCAAGTTGTTTTTGGTGTTGTATGAAGTTTTTGTTTATTAAGTTGGGTCTTAGATTTTTTGTATTGTATACGAACATGTTCCTGACATTTTAGGGTTTGGGCTAAGAAATATAAGGGGAGTGTTCGGTTTTTAAAACTTAATCTAAAATCAATTAATGTTTATTTTCATCCTAACAAGAACTTAAAGACTAAACAAAATATTAAGTAATATGTTGACATGAATAAGGGAACAAACTATGAATTTAAAAAATTAAACAAGTGAATATATTCTAGTGAGTGGACATCTAAAAAATTATGTAAAGGAACACTAATGATGATTATAATTAGTGCTACTTTACTGTTTTATATACTTACAGGAGAAAATTAAGTTGTATACAGGTACAGTTCAAGATGTGAGAAAGAACATTTCCAGTTGGTGTATATATAAACACAACTTTGTTTCTTTCGTCTTTTAACACGAAAATTTTTAAAATTCAATAGCATCAATTTGATTGGAAAACTCAAAAAATGTAGAGTCCCACATCAAATATAATGAGTCGTCTCATGGGAATTCAAGTTTTATCTCATCCGAGTTGGTTGTAGCAAAAAATGATACATCTGAATCTTGTCCTATTACATACAAAGTCGACCAGGATCACACATTTGACTATGATGGGCGGGTACATCCTATGAGCATGTATATAATTTATTTGATATGATGATGCAATATTTGACCTCAAACATTAGTTGTTACAAATATAAATGGAAAGGAGTTGGTGGTGCTATTATTTTATATCTGACGAATCGAGAATATGATCAAAAGCCCAATCAACAACTTAGAGATCAATTCCACAAAAAAAAAAAAAAAAAAAAGTGATACATAAGTAACCTCAGAATTTCATAAAGCAATGATTCATCATCTCCTTTGTCCTTATTCATGTATATTCAACTTTATTTACTTAAACTATAATCATCAATGTTACTTTACTTTTTTAGGCGGAATACACGAAGATCCCCTTAAACTTGTTCATTAATATTAATTTATTTTTTAAATTTTCAAAAGTTTCAAATAACTTCCTTAACTTGCAACAGCAAACTCATTTGTCTTTTAAATGACACGCGTCATATTTTATAAGTTGATTTGAATTCTGAAATATGATGCTTTTCTTTCTCTAATCAAAAGTTGACATGTAACATTGAGGGGATAAATTGATTAAATTTTTGCAAGTTCAGAGAATTATTCGAAACTTTTAAAAATTCAGGAGGGTAAATTGATGTTCCTGAATAAGTTTAAGGGGGTTTTGATGAATAAAACATATTTTTCGTAAAATGGACTCATTTTGCTAATAAATGAATGAGTAATAAAATTTGATGGAACGATGATAAGATAAAACATTTTTATTCATAGAAAATCTAAAATGTGTTTTTATGACAAGAAAAAT
>CATIWQ010202309.1:0-19172 GCA_949673415.1 Euphorbia schlechtendalii | reverse complement strand
GTTGTAAGGTGTGCAAGTGAAAGCTAAAGTTGATCAAACCATATCCACTCTTTAATGGGAGTCATCAATTCCCGCAATTCCTGCATCTACTTTGAATCCGGTCTCGACTGGTACAGAACCTCCGCTAGGATGCTATTCTTTGTGAATCTCGAATAAAAGAATGTTGAAGAATGAAAACTTTTATTGATAAGTGCTTTGCAATTACTCATACAACAAACTCTTGAATTTGTGTAGAAATATGGTGATCGAAATAGGAATCGAATCACTTATACATTTTTCTCATTAAGACTTTAACGTAGTGAAATCTAGATATTATACTCTCTATCTATACACGCACACTATCATTCAATGCCTTCTAATTGTGCAATAACCATGCCCCATGAAATTGTTGAGTTTTGAGCCCTATTTATAGAGTGTGAAGGGTTGCGTCTATCTAAAAGAAGAGTTGTGTCCATTGGCGAAGAGTTGCATCACTTTAATATGATTAGATGCAAAGATTCATCCTCATCCACAATGGAAATGAACCTTTTCATGATTGGTTGACTTCCAAAAGGTGTCTTTTTAGTTTCTAGTTGGATGGCGGTTGATGGCTATTGATCGTTCTTATCCAGCGGTTGAAAGAAGAGAAGAATTAACCAAAAATAGTCAAGGTCATGATCGCGAATGTATGTCGTGATCGTGAATACTTGGTTGGCAACTTTCTGTTGTGATGGTTAACAAGTCACGACCGTGATATATGTGTCACGATCGTGACATGCCTTTTTCACATGATTCCTCTTTACGATTTCTACCGATCTTTGACATCTTCGATCCTTTGCCAATTCCTTAAGTTCCACGCATCTTTTTGCACCTTTTCACTATTTTTGCATAGATTTCCAACTTTAATCATTTTACTTCCAAGATTTACCTAGTTTCTGCATTTGCATACTACATACCACGTGAAATCGTTTATATTAAGTATGAAATAACTTAAACCATAATGTTTAATTATACACTTATCACTTATGCTTTTCTTCATGATTCTTCTTTGCAACTTTACTGATCTTTGACAACTTCGATCCTAAGCCAGTTCCTTGCATTCCACGCATCTTTTGCACCTTTTCACTCTTTTTGCATAAAATTCCATCCTAGTTTCTGTACTTGCATAAAAAACAACTACATACCACGTGAAATCTTTTATATGATGTATAACTAAAACACATTGTTTTATGAGTAAATATATCAAGATAATAAGTGTAATTATACACTTATCACACTCTGACACTTAACTTTTTCCTTGTCCTCAAGGTAAACACAACAGAAGTGTATAAAATAGTAATTCAAGTTCGTACCTCATTTGGCGAAAGATTATTGTAGTGAGTAACACATTCCCACATTGCACAAGGTTCAAGTAAAGTATATGAAATTTTCCACAAATTAGTAATGTGCAATTTATATAGTCCAGTTGCATACCTTTGCTCTTAATGGAGGGCCAACCGAATTGGGTCTTCATATAAGTGTTATATGCTGGCTCGAATATTTCCTTCTCTCAAGTATAGTATAAAATATAAATGATAAAGGGAGCACACTTTGAAAAGATTGATCTCAAGGAAATTTTAGGTAACCTAGGATGCTAAACACTCTTAGTGGTTGTATTTTATGCTCCATATCACTCTCCCCTTTTTTTCATGGTTGCATTTTATTCTCCATACACTTTCTCTCTTTTTTAAGCATATATTTTTGAAATACAAATTTGTACTTTGCACCCATTTTTCATGCTATGCTACTTTTTCTTTTTTTCACTCATTGAATGGTTGCAGTTTCTGCTCCGTACCCTTCCTCACCTTTTGCATAACTCATTGGTTATCCTCTCTTTCTTTTGATTTTTTTTCTCTCAATACCCTCATCCTTTATTGATCACTTTCAAAGTATTATGGCTATAGTTTCCCTACACTTTAGACACACTCAATACTTATAGGAATTATTCAAGAATAGCATATAAAACTCATAGTAAGAACACTACTAGTTATTACTCCACTCAAAACTTATCGGTATCATTAAACTAAAACTATATAACTTATACTAATTCATGTTGCATTGAAATATATATCGAAAGTTACTTGGAATGTTGCTATTGAATGTTACTCGCCATTCATTCTTGCCAAATGCTAAATGTTGTGCCAATCTACTAAAGCGCTCACACTCTCAACGTGAGCTCATACTCAAAACAAAAATTTTTGGATTTCTGGATTTATACAAGTGCCCCCCACACTAGAGAATACAATTTCCTAATTGTGAGTGACTTAACTAGAAATGAAAAAAATGAAAAATGAAAAACGAAAAACGAAAAACGAAAAACAAACAACTAGTCTAAAATTTGAAAAAGAAAAGGAAAGAAAAGAGTAAACCCGTTTAGTGTGAAGGAGAATCCGGGGGACTAGGAGTAAATTGACAATTTTGTTTTCTAAAGAACGATAGTAATTTTCAAAGCATCGACTTATTACTCTTTTTTAGAATTTTCATGTCTTTCTTCATTACTCCAAGTTCTGCTTGGCAATTGTCTAGCTTTCATTGCATATCTGCCTTCCAATCTTCTGGTACTTCTTCTTCTTCATCTTCATCTTCATCTTCCTCTTCATTCATCGGGGATTTGCCAGGATGATGTGTAGCAATTGGATCGGATGGGCTAGCGGAAGTGTCCTCATGAGTTAAGATTAGTTTCCTTGTGCGATTGGAGTAGGAGTAGAAAGAAAAAATACCATCGTTCTCTTGAAGAAGTCAGGTGTTTTTCAAGTAATTCCCATCCATATATAGAAACTACTCACCCGATTGTTGAACATAGGGAAATTATTTTCACGTTCCCATTACAATGGCGGTTATAATTTCGACCACCCCAATCTGTTCCTCATACCTGTTGATTTTTTCTTCATCATGTCCCATATGATATCCACAAACTCTACTTTTTACTTCTTCATCGCGCAAGAGAGAACAAACAAATCCCTCTTTTGGACCTTTGTGTTCTCCAACCAACAAAATACCAAAGTGGTGAGGTATTTGTTGATTTGTTGAGTAGGAGAATACATTCTTCCTTAATTAATTTATTTGGGGAATTTTTCGGATCGAAAACTCGCTTACCCATCAAATATGTCCAAACTCGATTTGCTTGAAATGAATCCATCATACTTGATGAATTTTCAACTTCAAAACCAAACCGAGTATTCATCATATCTCTTGTGACGGTATACTATTTTCCTCGGTTGCAAAATTGAGTAGCCTCTTCTTGTTGTCTTCAAAGTTGAATGTCACAAGACATTCCAAAATCCACTCGCAACTTTGTGGAAATCGCATCCCCACAAATTTTCTTAATCCAAGATCAGAGATATACGTCCCCATCTGCTCATGGAGGCTCAATGTCTCCAAGAAGACCAAGTCAAGAAAGATCATGCCAGTTATCTCTAATTTGTTTAGAACTTGAAATCTTTTCCCTTCCTCACGTGTCCAGATAGGAAAAGGACAATCGTATTCTTCTTGATAATTTGGGAGTTCCCTTCTTTGGTTGGCGGATTGCTTAACATGAGTGATGATTGTGTTTGAAGTAAAGTTTGAAAAGGTTGTGAATTGTAGAAGAATAGAGATGTTTGTGAAAGAATTAGAACTTGAGAAAGACTTGTAGGAAGGTTGTGGTGGTTATGGGTTCAACCTAGACCTTTATATAGAGTTCTAATAGGAATTTGATTGGTCAAAATAATCAATATAACTATTTTCTCTTCAAACTAGCCGTTAATGGCAGTTTCAGCCATCTATCACATGTTAATCGCGATATGCAATGGTCATATTTTTCCCATGTCATGATCTTAAAGGCATGTCGTGATAATGATTTCCTTCAAAATAGGAACATAAGTTTTTGCTGTATAACTTCATGAGCAAGATCTATAGTGGCGATCGCGCCCTTCTTTCATCCTTCTATTTCTTCAATTTTTAGACTTAGTACCTAGAAAAACTAAGAAAGATGAACGTATTAAATATAAATAATAAATATTCACTATTTACATACCTGAAATGATTATGGTGAAGATAGTAATTGAACGTCAACGTCTTGTTGTTTAAATTTATTTTCGAGATAAGGTTTGCATCTTTGACCATTGGCTCGAAATATTACTCCATTTTCGGCTTTCAATTCCAATGCTCCATTGCCAAATACCTAAATAACTTCGTAAGGTCCCTTCCAATGAGATTTGAGTTTTCTAGGGAATGAGCAAAGTTTGGAATTATATAACAGAACTTTATCTCCAATCTTAAACTTCTTTTCCCGTAGTTTTGCATCGTGCCGTCGCTTTGTCTTCTCTTTATAGATCCTTGAATTTTCACATGATGACAAACGTAGTTCTTCTAACGCATTTAAATCCAACTTTCTTCTTTCACCAGCTTTGTGTAAATCCACATCCAAATTCTTCAAAGCCCATAAAGCCTTATGCTCTAATTCTACCAGTAAATGACAAGCCTTTCTGTAAACCAACTTGTAGGGTGTCATACCAATAGGTGTTTTAAAAACAGTTCTGTAAGCCCATAATGCATCATTTAACTTAGTAGACCAATCCTTCCTAGAATTTGAGACAGTCTTTTCGAAAATCCACTTAATTTCTCAATTGAAAATTTTTACTTGAGCACTAGTTTGAGGGTGATATGGGGTAGCAACCTTATAATGTACACCATATTTATGCATCAAGCTTTCAAAAGTCTTATTGATGAAATGTGAACCTCTATTGCTAATTATGGTCCTAGGAACTCCAAATCTACTAAATAATTGCTAAAGAAACTTAGCAACTACTCTAGCATCATTCTAACTATATACACTAGCTATTCGCCACTTTTCTACTGATAAGTTTAATAACTTTTACGCAAAGAGTTTGGCCAAATATCAACGCACCAAAAACTTGTTCACGTGAAATATAGGTGTTGTCAATACCCCTTATCAAATACAAAAATGATGATAACTGCAAGTATATAGTTGCGATGTAGTTTTAAAAAATATCGATCCCACAGGGAAGAGCTAGTTCTAAAGATAAACAAGGAAGATAAGATAAAAAGAAAATAAAACAATGTATAGTTTTTTGGATAGGAGGGTTAGAATGAAATATGAGTAAATATAGGTATGAAAGATTAGGGAATCTAAATATATAGATTTTCCCTAAGAAATATAGAAAGCAGAGAAAACATGCAAGTTCAACAAAGATGTTACGATTCACTAAACTAATCTAATAGACTCGGTTCTAAATACTCAGATGTTCAATTATTCACCGCAGAGCAACACATGAAATGATTTTTCTAGATCTAGTGCAAACGAATTAAGACTATCATATAAACCTGGACAACATCAATACTATGCTTAGTACGGGTCGCTCTCACATAGCCACATTTAGCAAGTTACCATTCCAAAAATGTTGGCTCACTAAATAGCATTTTATCACAGATCCAGTGATTATATACAATATTGTGAACCCCGAAACTACTCTTAAAATTAACTCCAACGCATATAACTTGATTAACATAAAAGACTTAACACGAAATATGCATTATGACTCTTTAATGGGAGTCGTCAATTCCCGTAATTCCTACGTCTACTTTGAATTCGGTCTCGGCTCATACAAAACCTCTGCTAGGATGCTATTCCTTGCGAATATCGAACAAACGAATATTAAAGAACGAAAACTTTTATTGATAAGTGATTTGCAAGTACATTTATACAACAATCACTCGAGAATATAGAGAATCTAGTGATCGAAACAAGGATTCAAATCACTTAAATATTTTCTCGCTAATTCTTATGAACGTAGTGAACTCTCTATCTACACACACTATATGTAACCCTATAATTGCCCTCTAATATTCTCCTCTCTTTTGGTGTCACTTTGGTGCACGAAATCTATGAAATGTGGAGCCCTATTTATAGAGTTCAAAGGGTTACGTCTATCAAAATGAAGGGTTGTGTCCATTGGTGAATGATTGCATCTCTTCATTGTGATTGGTTGAGAAGCTTTGATATAATCCATAATGGATAGGTACCTTTTCATGATTGGTTGACTCTTGATAAGTGTCTTTTCGTTGGTAGTTGATGGCGGTTGATCATGCTTATCTGGCAGTTGGTAGTTAAGAAGATAATACAAGAAAACCGTCCAAGTCACGACTGCGATATACATGTTGCGACCATGAATCTTTGATTGGCAGACTTCCATTCTGGAGAAGAACAAGTAGCGATCGCGAATGATTGTTGTGACTGTGAATTGCATTTTTCTTCAGAATTCTCCTTGCTACTTCACCGATCTTCGACAGCTTCGATCCTAAGCCAAATCTGTGAGTTCCACGCATCTTTTTGTACCTTTTTCACTCTTTTTTCATAGAATTCCACTTTTAATCATTTTACTCCTAAGATTTACCTAGTATCTGAATTGGCATAAAAAAATAACTACATACCACGTGAAATCTTTTATATGAAGTATAAAAATGACTTAAAATATAGTGTTTAGTGTATAAAATTAATATGATATTAAGTATAATTATACACTTATCAGTTTGCCAATCCACTTAGAACAAACAGAGCGAAAATGACAAGGGATTGCGTATTACCCAAGTGATAACGCGCTTTTGATTTTGAGAACTAATCTCCAAGGTTCGCTCTCGATAAATTCAAGTTCGGGTAAAATAGTGTTTTATATCCTATGGTTTATGACTTCAAACGGACAGAGGTTCGAGTGCCAAGCGAGTACTACTATGACCATGGGTGATCTTAGCCTAGGTGACACTTTCTCATTAAGTCTTTCTAAATCTAGGTAAGTGATATCGGGGTAAAACGATGTGTTAAACCCGATGGCTCACAACTCCAAATAGACAGAGGTTCAAGTGCCAAGTAGGCACAATCATAACCATGGGTGGTCCTTGTTAGACATGATGTATGCCCTAGAGGCAATTAGGGCGATATGTCTTTATTAGCTATAATGTACAAACAGTTTCGAATTATTAATAATAATTAAAGGCATCTTTGTTACTTATTAATGCTTTCTATTTATTGTATCTTGATGGCATCATATATGTTTGAATATGTATACGCGCATTGATGAAACAAATTCCCTGACTAATTCATAGCGTAAAAAGTGCAGGGACATAGTGGAGCTATGTCGAGTGAGAACTGCACATACGTGTTACTATGAATAGTCTAAATATCCCTGATTGTAGTTTCCTTGAGACTGGACATCTATGAAGGGGACAGACTAGCATGTGTAGGCATACTCCTTGGATTAGATCAAAGCAGCCGATCTCACGAGCTGAAGGTGCTACCTTGAGTTAACAAATGAATGTATTCGGGTAATACATTGGAGACCGCCATAAGATAAACACTTGGAATTACCTATATCCATGTGTTGGTGTCATGTCTTATTGTAGTAGCAGTACGAGTATCCTTAGACTTGAGATACCGGTTATCTTATGTAGGAGTTTCTATACTTTGGGTCATACTTATTCATACCCTGGCGATCAGGATGACATGGGTGATTATGGGTATAGCAATGATCACATGTTGGTAAGCTGTGTAGGCAAGATGGGATCCATCGCTCCTGATATATTAATATAATGTAAATTACCTTAGGGCCCCTTGTTGAAGTGACACACTCATAAACCTCTTATCAGAGTATACGATTGATGGACCGAGTTTCTAATCGATCAAGATACACAACCATGGAGTGGTGTGCTTCGTGAACAAGTCTAATTCCAAGATAGCTACGACTATTACATGAGGTGACACTTAATCTGAGATGAATAAATTAGATGGTATTTAACCTGATGGAAGGAGTGTATTGTACTTGTTACTACTGCAAAATCAAATCAAGTCATGGGCACATGACATTCCAAGTATCGGGGGACCATACGCCATTGCTAGAAGCCCATTTGATCGTCTAGAGCTATCGGTATCCATATAGGTCTGGAACATTAAGCCTAAAGGTTCCCGGACAGGAAGCCAGGTTTAGGTTAACCTTTAGCGGCTCTATACTTTGGGATCCTATGAGGTCACACACTTTGGGTCTTTATCGGACCATGTAAAGAACCTATGGACTGGGTCTATACCGAAAATACAAGTTGAGAAATCAGTGAGAAGAATTATTAAATGATTTAATCAAATTAATAATTAACAGAAATAATGAAAAGATAGGGAAAAGGTTTCACGAAGCGAGCAAGGGTAGCGAGTAGGCCCCAAACTGAATACGGGTTATTCAATGTGGGGCCAACGTGGTTGCCCCGCGAGCCAATGGGCTCGTGGGCCGCTAGCGCGCGGGGACAGCTCACTTGCGCTAGCGAGCTACAAGCCGCGAGCACTGCCTGCTCGCAAGCTGGGCTTGAGGGAAAGCCCGCAGGCCACAACTTATGGCACAAGGAAAACCTCGCTAGGGCTTGCCTTGTGGTAGCCGCGGGTCAACTCCCGGGTATCCATACACACGATAGATCAAGCACGCATCAACTGATAATGTTTTAATCTTTAGATGCTAGGTTTCTTTTATATGTTTTATAAACCTAAAAAAATCATCTATGGAACGTTTTAACCTAGATTATATCAATCATGGCATGCCTAGGAGATCCTCAAGTTCATTTTTAGTTTTTGAATTTCGACCCTACAACCTATGCATGTTCAATTACTTTCTTGATTATCTAACAGTCCTAACCCTGGGTGATGCTGTCTTGTCGCACCTTCTAATTCTAGGTTTGAGTTTGGGTAGAATGGTGTATTATACCCTATTACTTAGAAGTTCATGATTCCAAGCGGACAGAAGTTCGAGTGCCAAGTAGGCCCTACCATAACAATTAGTGTCCCTAACCCTAGGTGTCGCTATTTCATCACGTCTTTTATATCTAGTTAGGTGATATTGGGGTAATGACATGTGTGTGTATAATTTATGTCTGTAGAATAACTCAAGGTTAGCATGATGCTTTACACGAAAAATAAATGTGGTGATGAAATGAACACACAGCACATAGCACATAGCATTCAACATATCACTTCCAACCTTATGTCTCCCGCTCGTAAGGGTTAGGCTTTTAAGTCTAAGCTCGGATCATCTTAGTACCGTAAGTTATTAAGGAGCGAACCTACGTAAGAGATGCATTTGTTTTGGTAAACCTAAGGGAAGTTTCTACTGTTTCCTTATATGAGTTTGGTCATGGGCTGTTGATTTAGAAGGTTCTTGTTGCACTATGATACAGTCCAAGCCTCTCCCCAAATAGGTGAGAACGGGGGAGGTACATGCGATATGGCAACAAGTGACCCACCTGCTAAGTATCTTTGGTCACCATGGGGTCGCAAATGATACTTTCGCAAGCTTCACGGTAAATGGGGCATCGTTTGGGTTAACAACGGTAACGATGTCATCCATATCTTTACTACCTTCCCTGTAAAGGGCGATATAGACATGAATGGCTCGAAGCGCTTTCATTGCTACTCCAAACCTTAATCAACATGTTAATACATTAGTAAATCATATATAACTCTTAAAAAATTATAACTTAGAGGTTTGTTATCCCCAATGATGCATTTCCAAATTTAGAAGGGTCTCAGCGGGTCATTCCGAACCTAAATAATTCGAAACGGAGAAAAATGAAGCGAAACTAGATTCTGCCAAAGGCCATGTAGTTAATGACATGGAAATGTTGTTAATAAAAAGGCAATGTTGTTAACGACATGGGTTATGTTGTTAACGACATAAAAATTCAAGACCTACAGAAAACACACAGAAACAGCAAAAATAGCAAAACGAAAATCTGACACTTCAAATGATCATAACTTTTTCTATACTCAACCGATTTAGATGATCTTTATCACTTTGGAAAGCTAAAAATGTTTAAAATATTTTTATATAAACAAATTACTCAAAAAGATTTGAATTTATACTGTAATTCCCAAAAAACAGATTGGTGTGTAAAAATGGAAATAACCGAAAAGAAAATGAAACTTCAAAAAGAAAAGCGTATAAATGTAAGCACAAACTCTAAGAACTCAGAGACACTTTCTTTAAGGTCCATGAAGTCCTTCGGGAAGCTCTCCTAGTTTCTTTTATGTTGGATTTGGTTGTTAGTTGGGGATTTACCGAAAATATTTGGAAGGGATCTATTCTTTACCAAAGTAGATGTTTCAGAAGGTGTAGTAACCTTCAAATGAGTGATAAAGATGTTGTAGACTCTCCATTTAAGTCTAAACCTCAAGCATTGCCTAAGTAATCTCTATACCTCAAGTTTGCTCAAATGATCTTTAAACCTCAAGCTTTTCTTAAAAGATGAACTCAGCCTCAAAGTTTCTTAAGAGATGAACAAGTGGACCCTTTTGACCCAAGTTCATGCCCTTTTCATGAACTTAATCTAACTAACCCGAAATCTCAAGTGTTGGTGATCAAAGTTTGTTGTTTTACTCGAGAACATAAGAAGAAATCCCCCCTAATGCTCTCTAGATCTTTTTCTCTCTTTCTTGTCAATGTTTTTGATAGAAATTTAGTCCCCCTATTTTGAAATTCCAACTCTATCTTTATGGAGCTCTCTTCAATCCAAAGTCAACTCATTTTAGCCTTAGGCCATGCTTCTTACTTTTTGCTTTTTGGCTTTTTCTTAATCCAAATGCAAATGTTAGATTGAACATAACCTAGGTATGGTGTCGGGGTAGTGTTGCAGGAGAAAAATCCGAGCATATGGTCAAAAGTCACCTTTTTTGGTTGAAAATTACAAAAAATGCAGTTTTAGTTCTGTTGAAAAGTCGATATCGGTAACGACATTGCAATGTCTTTTCAGCATTGCAATATCATTAACGGCATTCCAATTTCGATAACGGCATTGCAATGTTGTTAATGGCAACGACATTGCATGTCGATAACGACATTGCGATGTTGTTAATGACATGGCTTCTTTTCCTTGGGTTTTTTAATGCTGAAATTGCCTAAAAAGGTTAAGGCTCAAAGAAGCAAAACAATCTTCCTCTAGATGAATTCAAGACCCTGTAAAAAGTGAAAAATAAACTAGCAATGGAAAACTGAATTACAGCTTCATCATCGAACTCACGAGTCGGGAGTAAAATCCCATGCTCATAAAGGTTAAATGTTAGGTTGCATTGTATATAAAACCTTTATATGGTGTTAGTTGATATGAAAAGACATTTTCTCCTTTATAAGGGTAGAAAGGAAAGGACACCATGGAACATTATCAAAGCGAAAGAGAAATAAGTCCTCGAGATAATGTGTGCTTAGAGACCATGAGATGAGAAGTTTGTATAATGTACAAGGATCTCAACTTCCCTAATGTGAGGTTTTGCCCATTGTATTCTTATTGGACCTTACCCTCAATACTATTGAGCTATCTTACGAAATAAGGACTAGTAAGGGAGACTTGATCAATCACTAAGAGATTATGGTAACATTCAGTCTAGGAGAGATTGGTTGATGGATCGAACTAGTTTTGTATGGAATTGACAACTTAAAAGGAAAATTTGGCAAATTAACATTCATCAGAGTTCCTTAGGTTCATTGGCATGCCTATCTTATATTTGTGATACGATAATGAATAACAGAATGAGGATTCTGAGATCCCAAAAGATGTGGAAGTGGATGATTGTTGACCATGCATATGCTCTATATATCAATGTGATATTATATTATATACTATATATTAACTTATGTGGTTACTTGAGTACCATTCAGAATTGTCTAGGTAAACCCTAACAGTTTCAAGGCATTTTCTAGAATACTAAATGTTAATCTATTTTGTTAAGTACCACTCTGGATAGTCTTGGAAGACCCAACCAGGTGCAAGACAAAGTTTTTTTTATAGTATGTCGATCACACGACTTCACAACATACATAAGATTTTATAACCTTGTACAGAACGTGACCCATCAAGTGCGAATGGGAGATGTTGGAAATACCAGGTTCGTCATTGAGCGGGTCAACCGGGGTCAAAGGATCCGATTCAATTTAGTTATTTGGACTAAATTAAAAAGTTATATAACTTTAAGGAATTAATTACAAATAATCAAAAGTTTAAGAACTTAATTGCAATTATTCCATTTCCATTTCCTATAAAAGGAAATCACCTATAAAGAACAATGGAGGGAACTCATGTTCATTTCCCTTCATTTCTCTCTCATGTTTTTTTGTCTGACGATAAAAGTATCGCAAATCGATTATTATCGATCTTCGCCGCAGCAGAAGTTGTGGATATACATCCATACTTCGACACACCATAAGATGGATTCGACATGACATTCGGTGTGGCGTTCTTCGATCTTGGGCATGCGGAAAAAAGTATATATCAAATCCGTTTCTATTTACGTTTTCTCTTCGGTCTCATTTTAAGATTAAAAATGGCTATTAGTTACCAAGAAATTCTACATTTTTTATAAATGTTATTATAATTATTTGTATTTTAATTTAATTGAATTGAATTATAAGATTGATTTTTTTTTGTTCGTTTTACTAATTTCTTTATTAATCACAATTTACGGTTGTCATATTGCTTTTTTTATCGATCGGAATTCTCAATTGACAATTGTGGAACAAATAGCCCGACCCCATAATGGATTTGGCACCGCCACTGCCCATACACCATTAATCTAACTTCTTGTGTAAATCAATGTCTAGCCCTCCCTAGGCCATTTCACATACTCAATTATAGGTATATTTATGCATCTCATCCTTTTGAACCGCGCTACGAACATATTAGTTGTTTCACTGTCCTTCTGTGAGATACTTGAAAAGCTTAGGCAGATAATTTTGAAAATAAAATATAAAAAAAGTATTTTAAAAATTTGGATATGATTTTGAAGATAAAATATAAACAACAATATTTTATAATTCAAGTTCGACCTTAAAAAAATTAAAAAGAATTTTGAAGATAAAAACATATATAAACAAAAATATTTTAAAAATGTAAGTTATAAAGTTAACGATAAGTAAAATGTAAAATTAAATAAAATAAATACAAAAGTATGACAGAGGAACACCAAGAATGTATTCATGAAAAAAAAAAGTTGAAAAGGGAAAATATTTAGGGAAATTGTAAAGAATATAGGGTTTGTGAAACTTATTTACAAAAATACCCTCCAATGGATTCTTTGCATTGTATAACAATTTTTAAGTTTCATTTTTCACTCTATACATTCTATATATACATTGTTTTATCAAGTTTCACTTGCTTCCTCTTTTTTGTATCACGCGTTTCTCTCCACCAAATTCTCTCTGTTGTTCTTTAGATCAAAGTTTTTCCAAGTCTCTGCTCTCTTCAATTCTTAAATTCTCTGCATAATTCCAGTTTTTTAGCTTTCTTTCAAGTGTTTTTGTTTCAATTTTGAATTTTGTTTAGGTTAGCTCTCTGTTTTTGTGCATCTGATATTGATTTTCCTTTTTTTGTCACTCGGTAGCATCGATCAATTTCCTATTTTGTTGCATTGCTTTAGAACTTGGACTTACGATCTTAAATTCTTTCATTACAAAGTTGCTGGAGTTTCGATTTTAAATTCATATCATTTTGATGATTTCAAAAACCTTCTATTTGAAAGCTTGAGGGTAGATGATCGAGTTGAAGATTTGAAAATTGAAGTTCAAGTTGCTGCTTCAGATCTTGCTATGGAGATCAATAGTGATTTTTTTTCAGTTCTTCGTTTCATGTAAAGTAAGACGTGTTAATTTGACTAATTATCCTTTGTTTATCAGTAAATTTCATGTTGTTCCTGCTACTGTTGAAGGTAATTTATGTTTTTTTCTCTATTTCTACATTTCATTGATACTTTAATAATGTAGTCAGGTGGAATCTGGTATCTAACTTGTATTAGGTTGTAGTTTTGTTAATTTTGTTAAAATCTGGTATCTAACTGGCATTAGCTTTTATAAATTTTTGCATCTTGTTAGAATCTTTGTAGGAAACTGGTAACTAACTGGTATTAGCTTTTGTAATTTTATACATCTTTTTAGAATCTGGTAGGTAACTAGTATTAAACTGGTATTAGCTTTTTGTAGTTTTATGCATCTAGTTAGAATGTGATAGGTAACTAGTATCTAACTGGTATTAGATTTGTAGTTTTATGCATCTAGTTAGTTTCTGGTAGGTAACTAGCATCTAACTGGTATTAGGTTTGTAGTTTTATGCATCGAGTTAGAATTTGGTATGCAACTAGTATCTAACTGGTATCAACTTTATAGTTGTCTGTAACTTGTTAGAATCTGGTAATTAATTGGTATTTAACTAGTATTAGCTTGTATTTTTGCTGTAACTGGTATTAACTTCGTTCATATTTGTAATTTGCTCTAACTTTGCTCTAACTAGTATTAACATCAATCATAGTTTGCTTTTTTTAGTGCCTGAGGTAGAACCAGAACATGAGATTGCAATGTTTGAAGTTGATATAATTGACAATGAGATGGATGTTGATGTTTTTCCTTCAAGTTCAAATTGTTTACCTAGTTCGTGTGACGAACACGAACTCTACATTAAGAATATCACAAACATTGTAATGGGTGTGATTAACTGCTTGGTTGAGCAAGATTCCATTGAATACGATGTTGAGGATTCGAGATTCTTGAATCTAAGATTGATATTGTGAGTTAAACAAGTATTTATAGACAAATCGGACTTGAAAGATGCGATGAGTTTTTATGCTATAAAGAATAACTTTCAATTCAAATTTTAGAAATTATGCGAGAAGTAGTATTACCTCAAATGCATTGATCCAAACAGCTATTTGTTTTTTAGATCATCACGGATCAAATGCAATGGAGCTTTTGTTTTTAGGAGGTATTGTGGGGATCACTCTTGCAATGTTGACCTTAGAAATAGTGGCAAGAGGCAAGCAACGAGAACTATAATTGCCAAATATATTAAGAATAAATATTTGAGTGAGAAGACTATTTACAATTCTACAGATATTGTTAGTGATGTTAGGGACAGATTGGGTGCAGAAATAAACTATCAGAAAGCATGGCGTGCTAGGGAAGAAGCGTGTAAGTTGATTAGAGTCACTCTACATGAATCTTACAACACTTTGCCTAGTATGATGTATATGATTACAAAAACTAACCCTGGCTCTGTCCTTAACATCGTGATGGATGGAGGTAGGTTCAAGTACTTTTTCATTGCATTGATTGTATGTATTCAAGGGTCGAAGCATAGTAGGCCAGTTATCGTCGTGGATGCGACATTTTTGAAGACATGTTACAATTGCACACTCTTATGTGCTTGTGCATATGATGCAATAGGTAATATATTTCTTTTTCTATTTTTGTTTATGTTTTTGTTTTTAGTGCTTTTTTAATCAATTAAATTTGTTAAAATATGCCATGCATGCAAGGTTCTAAAAGTTTTATGTATATTTATATGGCTTTTTTCTCTTGTTTGTTTGGATATTTCATATTAACCAGCTTCTAACCAGATAGATACCATATTCTGTTTTTAGACTAGTTTATACTAGTTGCCTACCATTTAGCTACTAGTTAGCCTTCTAATACCTTTTTATGTTATAATTTTCTTTGAAAACTTTTTTGCAGAGATGATTTTCCCTCTTGCTTTTGCCATTGTTGATGGAGAGAATGATTAGTCATGGGAATTGTTTTTCCATCAATTTAGGTATGCATTTCGCGAGAGACCTGACATGGTCATTGTTTCAGATCGCCATCCTAGTATTGAAAACCGGACCAAAGTGGATCAATAAGTTATATTTCATATTTATTCCTAAATGGCATGTACAAGCTAATCCTAGAATCGCCTAAACCACGCTCTGATGCCACCAAATGTATCACCCCTTGATCTGGAGTGTCACGGTAACTGTAACTATCGGTAACTTATCAATCCACCATTTTGTTTACATTAATACTTAAACAAATTTACTTTCAATATTCATTTACAAAAAATCCAAATATTATCAAAATGCAATTCTTGCTCCTCACACTAACTAGTACTTCCCATTATTTTACAAACCAAAATGTTATATGAAAATAATAATAATCCACCTCGAGTCTTTTCCCTTTTGCACTCTTTAAGCTGATCCACATATACCACTTCGGTCCACACTATCTACAAAACTTCTGAATCTGCATGTAGAAAACAACTACATGCTAAGCAATTTGCTTAGTGGTGTACACTAATTCTGATTTCATAGAATTTAAAACACAAAATACCATTTATTTATGATTGAATAAAATCATGAAAACACATTTCAAAATTTCAATATACATATTTAAACATATAAAACTCATCTTCAATATTTTACTTATAATCACAAACAATAATTGCCCGAGAAAAACTACGCATCCCGAAGCCGAAGCTCCTAATAATAGCACAAAGCCCAAAGCCGAAGCTCCTGAAATCAGTAATCACAGTATCGGCACTAAGCCCCAGAGACAAAGCTCCAATTGTTTGTACAATACTGTACCCACTTTATTGGCGCCAATCTACCAGGACAAATTTTCTACTCGTTTACTAAGAGCAATAAATATATAAAAAAAATTCTTATAATTTTAGTATGATATAATAAATATAATTCAACACAAATTCATGTATTAAGGATCTCAAATCCTTAAATTTTCAATCACTAAATATCAATAAAACACAATAAAATTAGCATTAATGTTTTCAGAAATTTCCAGATTTCGTGACCTGACTTCCCCTATATTTTTCTCTATTAAAGTATCTTCAAATCTAAAAAGTTAATTCTTAAAATAACTAGCCATGTGTCTTAACTTTTTTATGCCATAAGAATCACATAAATCCAATCAATATAGATCAAGTTATAGTCAAAACACTGAACAGTGTGAAAACTGAAAAAACTCCCAAAAACAGATTTCATGATTCAACTTCAAATGAAATTTTCACATAGTAAATGAACGAAAATAAAATTGGTTCCGTCTAAACATATTTAGTTCAATTTCTTTAGATGCCCATAGAATCAAGAATCACTCAAATAAGAGCAATATAACTTGAGAAAACATTGAAACAAAAACAGAGGTACAATCTAGGAATTTTCCAGCAAAACTGAAAATTTGAAATTAGTGTACACAAACCTCTTTTCAGATCTTTAATAGCCTCTTCAACCTCTTTGCCCTTTGATCTGTTTGTATTAGCTTCCTCTATAAAATCATAATTAATTCTATCAAAATACTACTTAAATATACCTTCAAATACTTTAAATATGCTTAATCTATCATGATCTATACTAATGAAACCTTAATTTCACTTAACCCCAATTTGGTTTACTATTCATCAAGCACTTAGAATCTGAAATTCTCTTGTCCTAGCCTTAATTTACTAAAATTGATGATGATAGATGGCTTAGAGATCGATTTCTAACAAGAATTCTAAGTCGTTCCAATCTGTTACTGAAATTGATGATGATAGATGGCTTGATTTCTATCAATTTCTAGCCTTGCTTTTATCATTCTTATTTTTCTCAACTTCTCAATCTGTTCTATTTTTATTATTATTCAAGTTTTGTTTTCGAGTTGAGCCCCTTGATTTCTCTTACAAGATTAACATATCGTTTTTCTTTTATAAGCTCGTTAGTGGGATTTATAATTGATTTGTGGTAACAAATAGGTTGTTGGGATCCGCGATTGTAGTTGATTCTATTGAATTATTTCATGTTGGGTGATTAATTTGGTAGGAATTGGATCTTCAAATCTTAATGCTAATTTTGTGATTGAATCTTGTATGTTAGGTATAGGGTTATCACAAGGTTAAGGGATTAATTGCATGTTGGATGTTTTTAATCAAATTTAGCAAAAGATACTTAATTGTAATTGACGAATCAATGCAGTTAAACCAAATGGTTGAAAGGTAAGACTATTTTTTGAGTCCGTGATCAATCCAATGCAAGTCAAAGAAACGATTTCACCGGAAGAGCTTTTACTATTGAACTTTCCTCATATTTCTTTATTTTCTATTTTTATTAGTTTAAACTCCAAATCCATAAACCACCCATTTATTTAATTTTATTGTATACTCTTAGTTGTCAAAATAGAAAAAGTTGATTACTTAGTCCCTGTGGAGACAATCCCGCTTACCATTGCTACAAATTTATTTTGTTTAGTGTAAAAGGGTTTTTATTATTTTTGGCAATTTCGATGCTCGTCAAAAGTTATGGTTGTTTGATTTCTTTATACCATTACCTACTAGTTTCTTCATACGTTTTTTTCCTACCAATTGCTATTCAGTTTCTTCATAATAGTTACTAAAGGTTAATCAAGACATAATTGAACATGCAATCATTGCAAGGTGGAATTTCAAAACATAAAATTAACCTAAGGATCTTCTAAGCATGCCATGATTGATATAATCTAAGTTAAAACGTTCCATTTTAGATTTATAAAAAATATAAAAGAAATCTAGCAACTAAAAATTAAAGCATTACCAGTTGATGCGTGCTTGATCTCTCTTTTGGTAATGGTGTTCCCTTTGAATAATTCCAATAGCACAAGCTTCCAAACTAGGAGAGCATCTATGATTGATCCACACAAATCTTCAACAACCAAAACCTCGAAGAGGTCAAACCCGTCAATTGACAGTAGCTGCTAAACTACTCAACAATCAACCCGAAAGAATCCCGAAGGCTCACTAAGATTTAGAGCCTTCAATAAGAATTCTTCGATTTGTTTGAAAAAACTCGTGAAGGATCTCGCACAACAAAAAGCATAAGAGAGTAGAAATCAGAGAGAAAAATAGCTCTAAGCTTTTTTTATGTGTGTGAATAATGAGAGGCTTGAAGCCTATATATAGGAAAAATAATGAAACATACATGTAATAATCTATCCACCAATACAGTTTTTCATGACATTTCATGTATTACATACTATTTTTCCTATTAGTTTCCTATGTTGATATATCATAGGAGATTTATCATATCTATAATACATTTTTAAACAGATATCCTACTAGTTACCTACCAATTATATACCGATTTCCTTTTTAATTTTTTCTTCCTACCAGTTATATACAAATTATATTCTACTTTCATACCAGTTTCCTTTTTATTTATTCATAGCAAAGTTGACTAACAACAACTTCATATCACAATTAACACAGTTTTTTTTTAAAAAAGAATGTTTGTAAGTTTTTTTCCAACTTACATCGCTCCAAAGATATAATCCCGAAAATAACAAGTCGGCCCGGAATGTGTTGCTCTTAATATA
>CATIWQ010202306.1:0-10748 GCA_949673415.1 Euphorbia schlechtendalii | reverse complement strand
GAAGTTTAACTACTTCTTCAGGGACATTGGGCATTCTGAAAGTATCACAGTCTTCTAAAAATTTGCAATGTGGGAATTCAGATTTTCATTGGGTAGACCATAGTATTGCACATTGTTGCTAATCATTTCAAGTAATGCTGGTTTTATTTCAAACTGATGTGCAACAATTGGGGGTCTAGCAATTCCTTGATTGTTACCATTGATGGTTGGAATAACATAATCCATAAGCTTTGGTTGTGGTGGATCTTCATCTTGATTCAGATCAGGATTAGGATGTGGGTTTGGGTTTTCAACTTGAGCCATCCTTCTCTCTTGTCTCTTATAATTTTGTTTCCTTGACCTACCAAATCATTCTATTTCTAATTCGAAAGATGCCGAACTTTCTCCCGAAGTACGCGTACTTGGCATGTACACGCTAGAAAGAAAATTCAATGAATAAGCAAGAAAAATATGTTAATAATATGATAAGGAAAATAATAATAATAATAAATCTATATATAATAAAATTGCACGTTTTCCAAATATTAAATCTCTAAACACAATTGACTTCCTCGTAAATTTTGATCCTTAGAATGCTATTGCCTTCTCAGGCAACGGCGCCAAAAACTTGTTCGCCACTTTTCTACTGATAAGTTTAACAACTTATTCACAAGACTTGGCTACACTTGTTCTGAAAGAATTATCCTAATAATAATGCCAAAAACTTGTTCACATAAACCACAGGTGTTGTCAATACCTCTTATCACATAGAAAAATGATGATAACTGTAAGTATACAGTTGCAACGTAGTTTTAAAAGATATCGAACCCACAGGGAAGGAGTTTGGTCTAAAGATCAATGGGGAAAAACAAAATAAAAGAAAATAAAAATAGATTAGAGATTTTTATGGATATGAAGGTTAGAATGAAAAGTTGAGTAAATATAAATGTGATAGATTAGAGACTCTAAATAAATAGATTTTCACTATGAACAAGTATAGCAGATAAAACATGCAAGGTCAACGAAGATGTTACGACACTCTAGACTAATCTAACAAACCAGTTCAACACACTCATTTGTTCAATAATTCACCGCAGAGCAACACATTAAATAACTTTTCTAAACCTAGCTCAAACAAGATAAGACTTATTATATAAACCTGGATAACATCAATACTATGCTTAGTACGGGTCGCTCTCACATAGCCACATTTGGCAAGTTACCATTCTAAAAATGTTGGCTCACTAAATAGCGTTATATCACAGATCCAGTAATTATACACGATATCGTTAACCCCGAAACTACTCTTAAAATTAACTCCAACGCAGATAACTTGATTAACATAAAAGACTTCACACTAAATACGCATTATGACATATAGACATATCATAAACTTCAACATAGAAAGTATAAGTAGAAAGCAAAGCAAAGTTGTAAGGTATGCAAGTGAAAGCTAAAGTTGATCAAACCGTATCCACTCTTTAATGGGAGTCATCGATTCCCGCAATTCCTGCGTTTGCTTTGAATTCGGTCTCAACCTGTACAGAACCTCTGCTAGGATGCTATTCATTTCAAATATCGAACAAATGAATGTGGAAGAATAAAAACTTTTGTTGATAAGTGATTTGCAAGTACACTTATACAACAATCGCTAAAGAATATAGAGAAATCTAGTGATTATAACAAGGATTCAAATCACTTAAACATTTTCTCGCTAGCACTTAAGAACGTAGCAATTCTAACTATACATACACTATATCTCTCTATCACTTTTTTGCACTCTATGCCACACTAATCCAATGCACTACTGATGCACTCCCTTTCTGGTGGTGCATGAAATTGTTGAAGAATTGGAGACCTATTTATAGAGTTTGAAGGTTTGTGTCTATCCAAACTAAGGGTTGTGTCCATTGGTGAAAGATTACATCTTTTCATTATGATTGGTTGAGAGCCTTTGATTCAATCCACAATGGATAGGCACCTTTTCATGATTGGTTGACTCCCGATAAGTGTCTTTTCATTGGTAGTTGGTGGCAATTGATGGCGGTTGATCATGCTTATCTGGCGGTTTGTAGTTAAGAAGATAATACCAGAAAACCATCCATGTCACGACCGCGATATGTGATTCGTGATCGTGAATCTTTGTTGGTAGACTTCTGTTTCTGAAGTGAACAGGTCACGAACGTGAGGTATTGTCACAATTGTGAATTGAGTTTTCTTCAGAAATCTCCTTGTAACTTCACCAATCTTTTACAGCTTCGATTCCAAGCCAAATCTTTAAGTTCCATGCATCATTTTGCAACTTTTTCACTCTTTTTTCATAGAATTCCACTTTAGTTCATTTTACTCCCAAGATTTACCTAGTATCCGCATTTGCATAAAAAACAACTACATACCATGTGAAATCTTTTATATGAAGTATAAAAATGACTAAAACTATAGTGTTTATTGTATAAAATTTATATGATAATAAGTGTAATTATACACTTATCATGTACCTTTTTCAATCTTTTTGCATAGAATTCCATCTTTAATCATTTCACTCCCAAGATTGACCTAGTTTCTGCACTTACATAAAAAACAACTACATAGCACGTGAAATCTTTTATATGAAGTATAAAATGACTCTAAACTACATCATGTTATGAGTAAAAATATCAAGATAATAAGTGTAACTATACACTTATCACCGAGCACAGGACCACTAACTACAAGGAACTCTTGAGGGTTATCTGGAAGTTGATAGAAGACAAAGTCATAGAGGAGCCCGCATTAAAGCTTAGCATGACAAGCAACCCCCTTCCTCAGTTTGAAGACAAGTTAGGGATGATAGGCTGGGGAATGGGAGAAAATGTCATCTGGTAGTGCATGGGGAAGGTGATGGAAGAATCCGTAATGATGATCTGATCAGGAATCCACTCGCTTCACGTGAGGACTAACTTGGAATTGGTAATGAGTTCTTATACCTTGGAGAAAGTGGAGAGCTGTCACTGCCCTAAGTTTCCACGTCTTCATGTATGAGACTCTCATGAGAGCACAGGATCTCCCAGATGATATGCAAGCGGCCTTATTCTCTTGTTCATTATCTGGAATTACGGGAGATTGGTACATGATTCAGACTCCCTCCACCAGGGGTAATTGTCATTGGATCTCACCCACATTCAAATGGGATTTCTTATACATGGAGACACCCAAGGCCAACATGACCGATTTGGCAGCTTGCATCCAAAATGAGGATGAAACGTTCAAAGAGTATAGCTCGTGATTCAGGTGACGGTCAAGGATATACCTGAGAAGATCGTGCTAATGGGGATGTTGATTAGCGGAGCATGGCCCAAATTCCACCATCTCCTCAACTTGCGCTAATACGGAGACTTTGGGGAACTTATTGAACTGGCATTGAAGATAGATGTGAAATTCTAATGCTTAATGCCAGAGATTATGATGGTAGGATCGGGCATACCATCTGGCCACGTGTTTAACATGATATCCCGGTCAAACCGAGGAAAGGGCCCTGCCCAACTATGTAGAGATGGTGGAACGAGGGTCGCGGCTGATTTTGACACCTCCGGGGCATGCTAAGTTCCCGGATATAGCCTATGCGGAATGCATGTATATGATGAAAGGGATTCACCTACCTTTCACATCCTGAAATTCGAGACCTTCATGAGAGCGCAAGGACTCCCCGATTACGATATGGCAAAGCTAATCCTGTGTTCATTGTCCGAGGATGGAGGGGAATGGTACGGGAACCAACCGAAGGAATTGAGGTGTAAGTGGAGACGCATTTTTGAGGCATTCATCAAGGATCTCATGCACATGCAATGGCCTAGACCCACCTTGAGGAAGCTGGCGGTGTGTGTCCAGAACATTTTTTGAGTCCTTCAAGAAATATACCAAGTGCTGGATGAATATCCAAGTCTGCATATATTATAGACCAAAAGAGCACCTCTTGGTACAGATGCTGATTAACTGGGCTAAACACTCATACAAACAATGATTTGGTCCAATGGAGCTCTGTACTTTTAAAAGTCTATTCGACATGGCTGCGAGACTAGAATGGTTCTTCTAGGAATCAGGGTAGTAGGTCAACATGGTGGGATCTGGCATGGCACCAGACCAAGTGTTAGATTAATCGCTAAAGCCAACCCTGGTAAGGCCCCAATTACAGAAAGTACAGCTAAAAGGGGAATCATTCGAGGAACTCCCGTAGATTCACCCGAGGGAAGAGAAATGTTGGTCGAGGTTAAAGGAGAACCAGACCTTATGAAAGGGAGGGTGGCCATCTGGTGTGAAAGCGAGGCTTTAGGGGAATTCATAATGATGATTGGTTCTAGAAGTAGCTCAGGCCAAACCATAGCCTGACTAGAAGAAGGGCAAAGGGCCTTGGGAATCCTCGGACCAGCACCGTGCTCATGCTCCCATATCAATTGACGTTGGATGCTGATTTTTGAAGATAGTAACACGCCATCCTTTAACTTGGTGAAATTCAAGACTCTTATGCGAGCCTAGCCGTTTAACCTTGATGAATACCAGCTCCGAAAGCCCAAAAGAGATCGAGAGGAGGCTTAATATCCTTGGCAGACACCCATGGAAACCTGGGTTATAGAGAATGGGATCCTACGGATCACTCATAGTGGGAAGGTGTTTAGATCAAAAAATCCAGTCCAGTTGCGGGACTTGGCAGCTAAAGAGATTGCCAGAGATTCTGTTGAACCACCACTCCCCCATGTCGTGGAAGAAGACGATCAAGATATTGACCCTTTAGTGCACCAACTAAAGGGAACATAGACCTAGTACATCATCTGGTAGTTGTTGCGCTTCTCAACTGCCCTTCGGAAGGGATACTCAAGAAATTAATGGAGATGGATGCGACTTAAACCACGTCCATCATAGAGATGTGTGCCGCAATCGGAGAAGGCATCCCGGCTATGAAGTTCCCCACCATCTCCTTCGATAACTCAGATCTAACCCTTGAGAATAGGAACCATAATCGAGCACTCTTCATCAGAGTGAACATACTAAATAGGTGTATCCCATGTGTTGATGATCGCTCCACCTTGAATCTATACCCTTTGAAAGTTCTCCCACATCTAGGGATGAATGAAAGCATGCTGGAGAGGTCTGATACAGTGATCCGAGCTTATGATGACCCTAGAAGGGGAGTAGTGGCACCTTTACTATGAAAGTGATGGTGAAGGTGTGGCTTTGGAAGTTAAGTTCACTATATTTGACATCCTGGTCTCATACTCCTTGCTCTTGGGAAGGACTTGGATACATGCTTTAGGGGCTGTCCCGTCGACCCTCCATCAAAAGATCAAACTGATACATCGAGGGAAGCCAGTGACTATTGAGGCTGATAAAGAGTCTGTCATGGCGATAGCAGCCTTTGCCGAGGAGGAGTTCCATGGACTTAGGATTGCCATGTTAACTGATGGAAAAAAGAAAGGGCAGATCCTGATTAGATATCGCCACTTCTCTCAAGGGCTTAAGTAGATCATGAAGCGCTAGGGATGTGTACCTGTCAAAGGCCACGGGAAGTACCATCAAGGCATAACTGAAGCCGTCAACCCCATCCCACTGGTGCCAAAATTTGGTCTTGGCTTCACTCTCAAAAGCAAGATCTACAAGCGCAAGAAGCCTCTCTTTTGTAACATGGTGAGCGTATGCGAAATAGAGGGCAAAGAGTAGTATAAGGGTGAGGCTAAACCCTTGATCAAGAATGGTGAAGAAGTCCCTGGCTTTGAGATCTTTAACGATGTATTTGATTTCAAGAATGATCTCCTCATCACTACGATTACTAGTGACGAGCCTATTACCCGAACCGCCCAACTGGTTTCCCTAGTCCTAGTGATGAGCTCAGCCAAGGATAAGTGTAAAGCTAAGATACTCCAAGAAGACGAGACTGAACTTGAATTGGAACGTGACCATGAAGACATCAGAGAAGCATTGGAAGCCATCACCAAAATCCTATCGACACTCATGAGGACCAAGTAGCTCAAAGGCGAAACTTCAAGTAGTGGTTCCCTGACGGTGGCAATAAGGACAGTCATGGAGGAGATATAGTAGATGAAGCTCCAACCCATAGAGGTAAAAGATCTAACTCCTACTCTGCAGTTCATCTAAGGCCACGACAACACTCCCGAGGTGCCCCTCACCGAAGAAGCCCCTCCGCTTGTGGAGGATGAAACAGATGATGTAATATTTGAAATATCAAACATTTATGATGTAAACAACTCAGCCTATGAGGCATTTAATTCAATGAATCCGCACTTTACTTTCTTGTGTGATGTTTGGCCAGATGGCAATATACATTTTCCTAAATATACGTATAACGTCTTTAGCATATACGATGCATCATTACATGAAATCAACCTAGGTACAAATGAATCACTAAAAATGGTGACTATTTTTAAAGATTTGACTCCTGAGGAGAAAAAAGAAATGACTTGGGTACTAGCATTCTCTTGGTCATATGAAGATATTCCAAGATTGATAGGGAAATCATGGAGCACCGAATCCCCACTGAGCCGCAGTTCAAGCCAGTGAAGCAAAAGCTATGAAGACTACGACTTGAGTGGGCAGAGAAGTCAAAGTAGAGGTGGCCAAGCAAATTAAGGCCAAATTCTAACATTATCCCATTGGAAAATAAGGCTGGGAAGGTTTGTGTATGCGTGGACTTCCAAGACCTGAATAGGGCTTTGCCAAAGGATGACTTTCCGTTGCCTCACATAGATGTCTTGGTGAACAGTGCTGCAAGGGCTACTACGTACTCCTTCATCGATGGTTTCTTATGATACAATCAAATCCTTATGGTCATGGAAGATAAGATCAAGACTGCCTTTATTACGGAGTGGGGAGTTTTCTATCACAAAGTGATGCCTTTCAGGTTAAAGAATGTTGGGGCAACTTACTAGAGAGCCGCTACAGCCCTATTACATGATCTGATACATAAGGAGGTCGATTTCTCCATGGATGACATGTTAGTGAAGTCAAACACTCGAGAAGAACATCCCATTGTACTAGACAGGTTCCTAACTCGAATCGAGAAGTACAATCTCCACCTAAATTCTAAAAAGTGTGTGTTTGGGGTGACGTCAGGAAAACTTCTTGGCCACATCATTAGCCAACGGGGAATCAGGATAAGAGCAACACCATTAGGAGCATGTCGATTCCGAGAACGGAGAAGGAAGTAAGATCTTTTCTAGGATCCCTCCAATATGTTAGTAGATTCATCGCTCGACTCACTACCATTTGCGAACCTATCTTCAAGATACTAAGGAAGTAACATACGATAGTGTGGAATGAATAATGTCAAGTTGCATTCGACAAGATTAAGTAATATTTAGTTAATCCACCGGTATTGAAACCTCTAGTTCCGAGGAAACCCTTTATCCTCTACTTAGCTATCGAAGAATCTTCCGTGGGAGCAATGTTGGTACAGGAGCATGAAGATCTATAGGAACATGCTGTATCCTATCTGAGTAAGAAGTTGCTAGAACACGAGTCTAAGTACACATTGGTAGAGAAGACCTACACAACCATGTTATGGCTCACCAAGAAGTTGTACCATTATTTCTAATCTTACAAGGTGGAGGCACTAACGAAGTTCGATCCGATGAAGTATCTAATCACTCACCTAGCCTTGCGAGTAAACTCTCCAGGTGGCTGCTACTATTATCTGAATTCGACATCATGTATGTGACTCAAAATGTTATCAAGGGATGGGCCGTGGCTGAGTTTCTCACAAACTAAGCTTTAGCCTCTAACTATTTTGAAGACCTAGAATTCCTAGATGAAGAGTTGACTATGGTGGAATAATTACAACAAAGGTGCACAATGTACTTCGATGGTGCGATGAACCGGAATGGGAAAAGCCTAGGGATGTATTAATAACCCCACACAACAAGGCCATACCGTTATCTAAACAGCTTGAGTTCTATGTTACCAACAATGGTGCTGAATACGAGGTGTGCTAGTTCGGGCTCGAAGAGATGCGAAAGGTTAAGGTGAGGAGAGTCTCTGTCATAGGGGACTTAGCATCGGTCATTAACTATGTCATCGGAGATTGGGAAATACGGGAAGAATCTCTAAAGCCATATCTAGAGGCTGTCCGGGGCATCGCTACCAGATTTGACGAGTGTGTCTTTTACCATGTACTGCGAGAGGAGAATCAAATGATTGATTCCCTCGCTACTCTGGCATCTATGTGGGAGGGGCCCCAAGCCCAACCAATCAAGCCAATTATCTTGCAATCCGCAAAGAAGCCTAGTTACTATAGGATGGTCTCAACGGAAGATGGCTCAGTAACAGAATGCTAGTACTCGAACATTGCTAACTACTTAAAGAATGGCCAATACCAGGAGGAAGCATCTAATTTCGAACGCACCACTCTTCATCGATTGGCTATCCAATTCCACCTAATTGATGATGACCTGTTCAAACGAAATAGCTAAGGCTTGCTGCTACGTTACCTTACAGAGAAGGAAGCCCTCTTGGTGACCAGACGAATGCATGCAGGAGACTGCGTGTTTACCACTTTTCCACTAATAAGTTTAATAACTTAATGGTTCCAAAAACTTGTTCGTGAGACTTGGCTATACTTGTTTTGTAAGGCTTATCCTCAAATAATGATGCCAAAAACTTGTTCATGAAAAATGTAGGTGTTGTCAATACCCCTTATCACATAGAAAAATGATAATAATTGAAAGTATACAGTTACGATGTAGTTTTAAAAGATATTGAACCCACAAGGAAGGAACCAAGTCTAAAGATCAAGAAGGAAAGACAAAGTAAAAGAAAATAAAAATAATTTTGAGATTTTTGGATAGGAAGATTAGAATGAAAGGTTGAGTAAATATAGATGTGATAGATGAGAGACTCCAAATACATAGATTTTCACTATGAACAAGTATAGCAGAGAAAACATGCAAGATCAACAAAGATGCTACGATGCACTAGACTAATCTAACAAACTCGGTTCAACACACTCAGATGTTTAATGATTCACCGCAGAGCAACGCATGAAATAACTTTTCTAATCCTAGCGCAAACGAGATAAGACTATTATATAAACTTGGACAACATCAATACTATGCTTAGTACGGTTCGCTCTCACAAAGCCACATTTAGCAAGTTACCATTCCAAAAATGTTGGCTCACTAAATAGCGTTATATCACAGATCCAGTGATTATACACGATATTGTTAACCCCGAAACTACTCTTAAAATTAACGCCAACACATATAACATAATTAACATAAAAGACTTAGCATGAAATACGCATTATGACATATAGACATATCATAAAGTTCGAAATAGAAAGTATAAGTAGAAAGCAAAGCAAAGTTGTAAGGTATGCAAGTGAAAGCTAAAGTTGATTAAACTGTATCCACTCTTTAATAGGAGTCATCAATTCCCGCAATTCTTGCGTCTTCTATGAATTCGGTATCGGCCCGTACAGAACCTCTACTAGAATGCTATTCTTTACGAATATCGAACAAATGAATATTGAAAAATGAAAACTTTTATTGATAAGTGATTTGAAAGTACACTTATACAACAATCGCTCGAGAATATAGAGAAATCTAGTGATCGAAATAAGGATTTGAATCACTTAAACATTTTCTTGCTGACACTTAAGAGCATAGCAAATCTATCAGCACACACACACACACTACACGTAACTCTTTATTTGCACTTTAATACTGGACACATCCAATGCTACAAAATTGTGATGGAATGGAGCCCTATTTATAGAGTTCGAAGGGTTGCGTCTATCCAAATGAAGGGTTGTGTCCATTGCTGAAAGATTGCATCTCTTCATTGTGATTAGTTGAGAAGCTTTGATATAATCCACAATGGATAAGCACCTTTTCATAATTGGTTGATTCCTGATAGGTGTCTGTTCGTTGGTAATTGATAGCGGTTGATGGCGGTTGATCATGCTTATCTAGTGGTTGTTAGTTAAAAAGATAATACCAGAAAACTGTCTATGTCGCGATGGCGATATACATGTCACAACCGTGAATCTTTGATTGGAAATCTTCTGTTTCTGAAGTAAACAAGTCACGACCACGAATGATTGTCGTGACCGTGAATTGAGTTTTACTCAGAATTCTTCTTGTAACTTCACCGATCTTCGACAGCTTCGATCCTAAGCCAAATCTTTAAGTTCCACGCATCTTTTTTCACCTTTTTCACTCTTTTTTCATAGAATTCCACTTTAGCTCATTTTACTCCCAAGATTTACCTAGTATCTGCATTTGCATAAAAAATAACTACATACCATGTGAAATCTGTTATATGAAGTATAAAAATGACAAAAACTACAATGTTTATTGTATAAAATTAACGTGATAATAAGTGTAATTATACACTCAACATACCCCCACACTTAACTTTTGCCTTGTCCTCAAGGTAAATTCAACAAAAGTGTATAAATTTGGTAAACCAGTTTGTACCTTATTTGGCGAAAGACTATTGCAGTGAGTACCAGATTCCACGTTGCAAAATATTTCAAGAAGAAGTTCGAAATTTCACACAAATTAGAAATGTGCAATTTATATAGCTCAGTTGCATACCTTTGTTCATAATGGAGAGTCAACCGAATCGCATCTTCATATGAGCGTTATATGCATACTCGAATATTACCTTCTCTTAAGCATAGTATAAAGTATAAAGGACATAGAAAGCACACTTTGATTAATTTCTCTCAAGGCATTTTTAGGTAACCTAGGATGCTAAAACACTCTCAGTGGTTGCATTTT
>CATIWQ010202305.1:0-10749 GCA_949673415.1 Euphorbia schlechtendalii | reverse complement strand
ACTACATCATAAGGTTGCTACCCCATAACACCCTCAAACTAGTGGTTAAGTAGAAATTTCTAATCGAGAAATTAAGTGGATTCTCGAAAAGACTATCTTGAATTCTAGGAAGGATTGGTCTACTAAGTTAAATGATGCATTACGAGCTTACAGAACAGCTTTTAAGATACCAATTGGTATGACTCCCTATAAGTTGGTTTATAAAAAGGCTTGTCATTTACTAGTAAAATTAGAGCATAAGGCTTTATGGGCTTTGAAGAATTTGAATATGGATTTACACAAAGCTGGTGACAGAAGAAAGTTGGATTTAAATGCATTAGAAGAACTACGTTTGTCATCATATGAAAATGCAAAGATCTACAAATAGAAGATAAAACGGTGGCACGATGCAAAAATAAAGGAAAAGAAGTTTAAAGTTGAGGATAGAGTTCTATTATATAATTCCAGGCTTTGCTTGTTCCTTGGAAAACTCAAATCTCGTTGGAAAGGACCTTATGAAGTTATTCAAGTGTTTGATAATCGAGCTTTGGAATTGAAATCCGAACATGGAGAAATATTTCAAGCTAATGGTCAACGATGCAAACCTTATCTTGAAAATAAATTTGAACAACAAGACATTGATGTTCAATTTCTATCTTCACCATGACTACTCAAAGTACAAGTCTAAAAATTGAAAATTTGAAGAATTAAAGAAGATCGCGACCGTGACATTCAACTCGAGCTCGTGCCAATTTGTAGTAAACTTTCTGTTTCTATCGTGAGGAAGATCACGATCACGACAAGCATTCGCGATCGTGACACGGGCAAATTATAACCGTTATAGATCATGATCTATCACATGACAGATGACTAAAACTGCCGTTAACGGCTAGTTTTGAGCAATAACAGCTATATTGTTAATTATGACCTATTAGAGACCTCTCAAACCTCTATAAATAAGTCTAAGTTGAACCCTAAACACCACAATCTTCAAAAAGCTTATAAAATCTCTGAAATTTCTTCATCTTCAACCTTCAACATTTAATTTTTCCTTCTTAACCTTTACACTTCAAAACAATCAAGATGCCTTTGAAGAAATTTGCAAATAGAAGAGAAAGCCAAACATACTAAGAGGAGTATGATTGTCCTTTCCCTTTAAGGATAAGAGAAGAAGGCAAACACTATCAAAAGCTTAACAAATTGGATATTACGAGGATGACATTCCTAGATTTGGTCTTCTTGGAAACGTTGAATCTCCGTAGAGAGATGGAGGTTTGTCTTTCGGCTCTTGGATTCACAAAGTTTATGGATTTGCATTTTTCACAAAATCGAGATTGGATTCTTGAATGTCTAGTAACATTCGACAATGAAGATGCAAGGAAGAGGGCATTTCAATTTCGTAACTAAGGATGACATTACACCATCACAAGAGAGATGATGGGTGAATGGTTTGAATTCGAAATTGTTAATTCATCGAGCATGATGGATCCTTTTCAACCAAATCGAGTTTGAGCAGAATTATCGGGTAAGAGAGTCTTCGATTATAAAAATTCTCCTAATAAACTTATTAAGGATGAGTGCATTCTTCTTCTCCACAAATACCTTTCCACTTCGGTATTTTATCAAGTAGAGAATACCAAAGTCCAAAAGAAAGATTTGTTTGTTCTTTCTTGCGCTTTGATTAAGAAAAAAGCTGAATTCATGGATATCATATGGGAAATGATGAAGAAGAATTCTACAAGCATGAGGAACAAAATTGGAGCGGCTGAAATTATCACCACTATCATCTTGGGTGTAAGAGGTGAACTCCCCCATGTCCAACAACCGAGTGAGTATTTTTGCTATATGGATGGGACTTATTTGAAGAATACCGGACTTCCTCAAGAGAACGATGGTGTATATTTTTTTCTACTCCTACTCCAACCACACCAAGAAGCTAATCTTGGCTCATGAAGATTCTACCATCAAACCATCTAATCCAATCGTTAGCCATCGACATGGTAAAGCTCCAATGCTTTAAGTAGAAGAAGAAGATGAAGCTCCGGAAGAATAGAAGGTGAGCAAGCAACAAAAATTAGACAATTACCAAGTGGAACTTGGAGTTATGAAAAAGGACATGAAGATTCTTAAGAAGAGTAATAAATTGATGCTTCAAAAATTACAATCCTTCTTTCGAAAACAAAATTGTCATTTTACTCCTAGTCCCCCAAATTTTAGTCAAGTTTAATGTTTTTTCCTTTTCTTTACTTTTTCTTTTTCAAATTTTTAGATTAGTTACTAGTTTGTTTTTAGTTTTGAATTTTAATAAAGTGTTCCACAATGAGGAAATTGTGTTCTTTAGTGTGGGGGGATGTTTGTAAAACAATCTCGAAAAATCAAAAAAAAAAAAAAAGAAAAAAATCGAAGAATTTGAAATTTTTTTCTGATTTTTGTGTTATGTATACATTATCCATTCCTATACTTTACTAACATTTGTCCAAGGTTATTTTGAGTGTTAGGTATTACAAGTTTGATATTAGTGCTAACTTTGGACAAAATTTTTATTTCTAATTTGAGCACATGTTGAATTTGAGCGTTATTAGCACAACATTTATCAAGTTGGCAAGGATGAGTGGTGAGTAACATTTGAGAGCAACATTCCAAGTAAGTTTCAATATATATATTTGAATGCAGAATGAATTAGTATAAGTTGTAGAGTTTTAGTTTAATGCTATCGATAAGTTTAAGTGGAGTAATATCTAGTAGTATTCTTACTATGAGTTTTATATGCAAATCTCGAATAAGTCCTATAAGTATTGAGTGTGTTTAAAGTGTTAGGAAACTATAGCCATAATACTTTGGAATTAATAAAAAAAGGATGAGGGTATTGAGAGAAAAAATCAAAAGAAAGAGAGAATAACCAATGAGTTATGGAAAAGGTGAGGAATGGTACGGAGCAGAAATTGCAACTATTCATTGAGTGAAAGAAGAAAAAGAAGCATAGCACGAAAAATGGGTGCAAAGTACAAAGTACTTCAAAAACATATGCTTAAAAGAAAAAAAATGAGAGAGTGGTATGGAGCATAAAATGCAACCACTAACAAAAGGGGAGAGAGGTATGGAGCATAAAATACAACCACTAAGAGTGTTTTAGCATCTTAGGTTACCTAAAAATGCCTTGAGAGAAAATTATTCAAAGTGTGCTTTTTATGTCCTTTATACTTTATATTATGCTTAAGAGAAGGAAATATTTGAGTATGCATATAACGTTTATATGAACATGTGATTCGGTTGAACCTTCATTAAGAGCAAAGGTATGCAACTAGACTATATGAATTGCACATTACTAATTTGTAAGAAATTTTGAACTTCTACTTGAATCTTATGCAACGTGGGAATGTGGTACTCACTACAATAGTCTTTCGCCAAATAAGGTACGAACTTGGATAACTAATTTGTGCACTTATTTTGAATTTACCTTGAGGACAAGGTAAAAGTTAAGTGTGGGGGTGTGATAAGTGTATGATTACACTTATTATCATGATAATTTTACACATTAAACACTATAGTTTAAGTCATTTTTATACTTCATATAAAAGATTTAACATGGTATGTAGTTGTTTTTGATGCAAATGCAGGTACTAGGTAAATCTTGGAAGTAAAATGATTAAAGTTGGAAATCTATGAAAAAAGAGTGAAAAAGGTTCAAAAAGATGCGTGGAATTTAAGGATTTGGCAAAGGATCAAAGATGTCAAAGATTGATAGAAATCACAAAGAGGAATCATGTGAAAAAGGCATATCACGATCGTGACACACATATCACGGTTGCGACTTGTTAACTTTCACAACAGAAAGTTGCTAACCAAGTATTCACGATCGTGACCTTGACGGTTTTTTGGTCAACTCTTCTCTTCTTTCAACAACCGAATAAGAACGATCAACATCCATCAACTACCAAATGAAATGACACCTTTTGGAAGTCAACCAATCATGAAATGGTGCCTTTCCACTGTGGATAAGATCAAACCAATTCAACCAATCACAATGAAGCAGTGTAATTCTTCACTAATGGACATGACTCTTTGTTTGGATAGACGCAACCCTTCGTACTCTATAAATATGCTTCAAGACTCAACAAATTTCGTGTGGATTATGTGGTGTGGCATGAGTGATAAGTGTATCGCATAGATATAGAGTAAAAATATCTAGATTTCGCTACGTTCATAAGTGTTAAGAATCTTATTTTGATCACTAGATTTCTCTACATATTCGAGGGATTGTTGTATAAGTGTAATTGCAAATCACTTATCAATAAAAGATTTTGTTCTTCAATATTCGTTTATTCGATATTCACAAAGAATAGCATCCTAGTAGAGGTTCTGCATGAGTCGAGACCGAATTCAAAGCAGACGTAGGAATTGCGGGAATTGAAGACTCTCATTAAAGAGTGGATACGATTTAATCAACTTTAGCTTTCACTTGCATATCTTACAACTTTACCTTGCTTTCTACTTATACTTTCTATTTCGAAGTTTATGACATGTCTATGTGTCATAATGTGTATTTCGTGTTGAATCTTTTATATTAATCATTTTATATGCTTTTGAGTTAACTTTAAGAGTAGTTTTGGGGTTAACGAGATTTTGTATAATCACTAGATCTGTGATTATAACACTGTTTAGTGAGGAAACATTTTTGGAATGGTAACTTGCTAAATATGGCTATGTGAGAGCGACTCGTACTAAGCATAGTAATATTGTTATCTAGGTTTGAATAATAATCTTAATTCATTTGCACTAGATTTAGAAGTCATTTCATGTGTTGCTCTGCGGTGAATAATTGAATATCTGAGTGTCTAGAATCGAATCTATTAAATTAATCTAGTGTACGTAATATATCTTTGATGATTTTGCATTTTTTCTTTGCTATACTTGTTCGTAGGGAATATCTATATACTTTTTATCTTCTCTAATCTTTCGTACATTTATCTATCCATCCATCATTCCAAACCTCCAAAATAAATTACATTATTTTCTTTTGTTCCGTTCCTCTTTTTTGATCTTTAGAATGGGTTCCTTCCCTGTGGGATCGATATCTTTTAAAACTACGTCGAAACTGTATACTTGCAGTGGTCACCATTTTTCTATTTAGATAAGCGGTATTGACAACACCTGATCGTATTTTGAACTCTTATCTTATTAGTAGGAAAGTGAGGGACAAGGTTTTTGGCTTCTTTACAAAATATAAATCCTCAGAGTCAGTAGAGTCAAAACATTGCGAACAGCTAGCTGGGATTTCCAGCGAGCCAGACTCCCCCCTATAAGTATCAGGACTTTTTAGGATTGAAATGAGCTTGAAATTTTCAAAGAAAAATACTATTTTCACGAGAAACAAGAAGAAAATATTTTCTTTTAAATAATTTTGATCCAAAACACGTTTGAATTCAGAAACTTTATGATTTTTAAATCAACTTCCATCTATTTCTTCTTCTAAAATACTCAGATATTCTCGGATCTAAAATAAATTTAGAACCAAAGTCTGATAATCTTTTGGATAAATAATCATTTATTTTCCACACGAACACAACTGAAAAACGAACGAGGAATGATCCCGGGGATCATATGGATACGTCGAAGTGGATTCACATCGAAAGGGTAAGCCTCTGAGTTCCTAGAGCTTCTATTTCATGCTTATTACATTCTTCTCTACTGTATTTTACATGTGAACCTAGATATTATTTTACTTCATTTTTATTACATAAATATTGTTGTAATTATTATTCTTCTTCTTTTATTTCTTTTATTTAATGGAGATATCAAGTAGAATACCCCCACAAAGGGAATACAAATTATTCCCGGATAACAGGCCTCACACCTTGCCATGCGGTCATTTTCACTAATAAAAAATGATCAACATATGTGTTAATAAAAATGATTCTTTTTATTCAAAATAAGAATTTTCAATCATCGATGTTTTAAATTAGGTCATATGGGCCTCGTAGAAATCAAATCAATCAAATGTATAAATATTGTGATATATCATGTGCTAACCATTATGGATGCAAGTTAGATGTTTTTACAAAAATTGTAATTAATAGATTAGGCGAGCGATTGTATCCCTCGAGGTTATGTAATTTTTAATCTTTACTTTTCCACATTTATTTACTGCTTTATGTTTGGATTTATTGCTTTCTACATGCGCGGTAAACCATACATTATAACTCAAAAATGACATAAGTGCGAATATGCACAATTAAGAAATAAGATTTTCTATAGATGTAATATAATGTGATTCAATAAGAAATAAGCAAATTATCCCGAACCCGAATCTTTATGTCTTAGTGGGCCGTCCCCCGGACGTTAAACCTCACAGGACTCTAATTCCTGGAAAGAGCTAATCCAGGTGGCAACTCTAAACTAAGAGAGGGCGGATTCAGGTTTAACCGATCTAAAAATATTTTCGCTTTCTCAACCAAACTTCCCAGGTCACCGACCTGGTTCTTTTTTAAACATCCCAGTGGACCGTGCCTCTCATTTTCACGCGCTCTCGACCCATCGCTCTGTACCGTGCATTCATAGTGGCAACTCTGCTGGGGATTTTCTAAAAACTTTTTTAAAGGTTTTAGATTTTGGATAAGTTCCGATAATTATTGATCACCTTATTCTGTATTTTCTTAATTATGACATATTCATAAATTCGCATTGCAATAGAGGGGATTAGCCCATATGGTTAAGGTACCCTATTATTGTGAAGCTTTCTCTTGTACTAATCTGCCTCCCTGAGAAAAGATAGTACTTGAGCGGGTGGAACACTTGTTGCCATATCGCATGTACCTCCCTCGTTAGAACCCATTTGGGGAGAGGCTTGGAATGTATTTTAGTGCAACAATAACCTTTTACATCAACAACCCATTTATAAACCTCATGTAAATAAACCATAGGCATTTTCCCTAGGGTGTTACCCAACAAACGACCATGCATTTTATTTCTTGCAAGTGTGCTCATTAGTATCTTCATGGTACTAAGATGAACCAAACTTAGGATAGAGACTAGCCAAAAACCCTAAACGCAGGAGTTATATGGTTGGAAGTTTGGATGTTGCATGTTATGTCCTATGTGTTTACCACTTTATCATTATATAAGTGTCATGCTAACCATGAATCTTAGAGTAGACACCAAAACACACACACTCATAATGTTAATATGATATAATATAACATCTTCTCATTGTCATGATACCAAATCAGTGTCACATACATTTAAGATTAAATGACACTTGAGATCGTGTCACCCTAGGATAATATGAACCAATTAGAGTCATGAAACATCATTCACCCCAATTTGCGTGATGTCTACTTGACATCCAACACTTAACCCACTAGGGGAAATAATATATCCCACACATTACCTTTGAGATGTCCACTCGACATCCATCTCATAGCCCACACAGGGCAATCACACATACCACATGGCCCAAACAGGGCAAATACCTACCCAAATCAATTTTCCCACATCTTGTGGTGTCCCTAATGACATCTGAACCTAAACCCACACAGGGAAAACTTATTTCAATAATCTTACCTTACCAAATCTTCAAGAGTATATGCGTAATACCCGAACCATATACCCACACGAGGCAAAGATTCATGTATCACCACATACCCTCAAATAGCGATGACCACACATGCATCCAAAACTCCACCCTAATTGGGTAAAAGTAACCAAATCATTCATTAAATAGCTACATATGGTAGTTCTTTTCATTTCATCAGGGTATGTCACACTGCTTACCTGAAATAATTTTGACCTCCTCGTTCTAGGGGACCGAGTCATAGTACAAAATCTCAAATTATTGACCTATCACCACATGGTAACTTGGTCACCTCACTTACACTAATCACATTACAATGTCACACAGACATCTTACAGATCTCAAATCCAACCCTAGATGTTGGATTTTCATTTCCACTTGTTTTTATTTTTACCTAACGACTAACCTATTTGTTTTAAATGGATTAACAAACATATTATTCATCTCACATCATGGCATGCTTATCCCTTGTGAATGCAGCCATAACATTAAACATCTCACTCATTTTTTGCATCACGAATCATGTCATAAATCCCAAACGCGTGACCTGATCTTCTACTTGTATATCTAAGGGGCTTGGAAAAGGCCTGGTCACTGCCTGGTTCACATTTCTCCAATCGTGGCCAATCTATAGGGGGTTCCGTACACTGACTCAAGTGAGAACTTGAGTTTCGATTTAGATTCTGTTCAAAGCACATCTTTCATGGCCAATCAACAAAAAGAAGGTGCGGGGGAGGATCACCCTATCTTTAAGGGACAAAGCTCTCAGCAGACACATTAATCGTCGGCGAGCATCGATATTACTGCTACCCTGAATGCCTTTGGCAACAAAGAGCAATTAGCATCACTCATTCACCAACATGCCGGGAGAGCTCAAAATGTGGTGTCCAACCCCAGAGGTCACCCTTAACAATGGCAATCCGACTAGACGGCCTAAAATAGGGGGACCTCCCACCTCACACATGGTGCCCCCAACTCCTACTACCTTGTACTAGTTCGTGGTAGGACAAAGTCATCCTGGTCAGCCAATGTTTACACCAGGACCATTTTATCAAGGAGTGGCCCAACAATCCATTCCTAACTGGAGCACGCCATTTGCCTCACAGTTCTAGGCTACTTCATAGCTGTCCAATTTCACGGCCCTCCCCCAGGGGTAATATGGTTTCTATCCAAACACCAGGAATTCCATCCTCCAACAACCAGGCATGAAGGAATTGTGATAACAATTCCCGGCCACTCATGGTAGCTGTGAGCGGATAACACGGAGCGGTGGTCGAGAGTGCACGATTTCATAGGCGTGGTCCACCGGGGTGTTTGAAAAAAGATGCACCGGGTCGAGGACCCGGGAAAAAAGGTTGAAATAGAAAAAGGTGAAAACGTTTTAGATCGATTCGAACCCGAATCAACCGTCTCTTAGTGTGGAGTCGCCACTTGGATTAGCTTTTTCTAGAAATTAGAGTCCTGTGAGGCTTAAAGTCCGGGGGACGGCCCACCAAGACACAGAGATTCGGGTCTGGGATAAGTTACTTATTTCTTATGTGATCACATTATATTACATCTACAGAATACCGTATTCTCTTAGTTATGCATATTCACACTTAGGTCATTTTTAGACTTTATATGCATGATTCACGTATCGCAATATAATAAACCATCCACAAAGCAATAAATAAATGCGGAAAGTAAATGCAGAAAATAAAAATTACAAGCTTCCAAAAATCGAGGGATGCAACCGCCCGCTAACCTATTAATTACATTTTCCGTAAAATATATGCAATACCTGAAGGAAAAATAAAATCCTAAACATACATCTAACTTGCATCCACAAAGGTTAGCACATGGGATATCACGTATGCTCAATTTGATTTTAGCGAGGCCCGTGTGGCCTAATTAAAACATCGAAGATTTTAAAGTTGTTAATTTAAATAAAAATAGTTCATTTTTATTTACACGTATGTTGGTCAATTTTATTAATGAAAATGACCGCATGACAAAGTAGTGAGGATTGTTATCCGGGAATAGATTTTATTCCCTTCGTGGGGGTATTCTAATACAAAAATTAAAAAGAAATAAAAGAAGAATGAGAATTACAACATTATTTACAATAACAAGGTATAAAAATAATTCCTAGGCCAAAAATAAAAATTAAAAAGAAATGAAACAGAAGATGAGCATGGAATTTGCAGTTCTAGGAACTCAGTGGCTTACCCTTACGGTGTGAATCCACTTCGGCGTATCCATTTGATCCCTGGGAGCGTTCCTCCTTCGATTTGATTTAATTGTAGTTTAATGTAAAAAAAAATAATTGTTTGGTTGGAAAATAAAGTGTTTATTTATCCAAAAGATAATCAAACTCGGGTTCTAAATTTGTTTTAGACCCGAGAATATCTGAGGATTTAAGAAGAAAAGATGAAGAAATTTAATTAAGAGATGAAGAGATTTGGGATCCAAAAGTGTTTTGGATCCGAGAAAAAATCAGAAGAAAGTAAGAACTATTGTTTGTATTTTTTTATCAGAAAGAAAGGATTTTCTCTGAAATATTGGCCAACCCTTTGGCGAGCCGTGCCTCACCAAGTTTAGGAGAGGTGGGCTCCGGATCCGGCTTTCGGTTGTGTTTTTGAATTTTTTTTGTGTATTTTTATATTTTTTAGTTAATTTCTTAATTAAAGTCCTTTTAAATTCAGAGACGAGGAAGACTTCCATTTGAAGATCGTCGGACGGTCGAAAATCGTGTGATTCGAGGATAAATATCCTGAAAAACTGCCATCATTGAACGCGCGAGTTGATACAAAATCCCGTACTCACAACTGCCCCTCGTGTGATAATTGTTGGTTGTATAGCCAGTATTATCACATGAAAAGAGCGGAGGGATTGAGAATATACCTGGCCAGTGTGGCTGGTGACTTCTTGTTTCCAAACATAGGCCTTCCTTTCCGGTGACGTGTCTTCATAGGGTTATCTGTTTCTTTCTTCAGAATCCCTTGGTGCTCCTTGTAGGTGAGTCTACCATTTCTTTCTGCAGCGTCCCTTTAGTGGTTGGCAACCGTTTCATTCTTCGGTTGATAAATGAGACTGTTTCATTCTTCAGCCATTGAGATAACCGTTTCCTTCTTCGGTTGTGTTTTGAATTTCCTTAGTCGGATGTTGACTTGTTTCCTGTGACAAGTCAGAGAAAAAAGGTAATGTTAATACATTTTATG
>CATIWQ010202303.1:0-14315 GCA_949673415.1 Euphorbia schlechtendalii | reverse complement strand
TATTTGGAGTTTTCGAATATGAATATTGGAAATAAATTTGTTTAAGTATTAATGTGAAATATGGTGATTTGATAAGTTACCGTTATAAGATACTGTTAGTTACTGTTACCGTGACACTCCCGATCCGGGGGTGTTACAGGTTCACCCTCCTCCTTTTATTCACTTTAGCTCAGCCTTTCCTTTAGAGTTTTGACATCTTTCTTTAAAGTTTTTTGCGAGCTTCTCTGCTTTCGTAAAAATTCTTTTGAAGGATCATTCAAATTTTGGAGAGAACCTTCTAAGCTATATTTTCAGGTTGATCTTCGAGTGGTCTAGCAACTGCTGTTAACCAACAAGTTCTTCCTCTACGGGAGGTTTTAGTCGCTCAGGATTTCTTGTGGATCAATCATTAAGGGTGTCCTATTTTGGAGCCTAGTGGTAACAGAGTGCTATCTAATTGTCTTAAGCCTTACCAAAGGGAAAGGAACACATCAACTGGTAATGCTCTTAACTTAGAAGCTAGATTTCTTTTATTAAGTTTTATAAACCTATGAGTATCTATGGAATGTTTCAACTTAGATTATATCAATCATGTCATACTTATCCTTTAGGATTAAATTTAAGTTTTGAAATTCTGTCATGCAAGTTCGCAATTTCAATTACTGCCCTAATTAACCATCAGTGGTATCGAAGCCTACCTTATACTATGCATGATTGATGATAATATATTGAATTGATATTTTCTATTAATTGATTAAAGTATGCTATTGTGAGCGGACGACATGGAATGCGATGGGTCGAGAGAGAGCTAAGATGAGAGGGGTGATCCACCAGGGTGTTTTTGTAAATGAAATGTACCGGGTCATGGACCTAGAAGATTTGAAAGAGAAAGCGGGAAACATCTTAGATTGGTCAAACCCGAATCTGCCATCTCTTAGTGTAAAGTCCCTACCTAGATTAGCTCTTCCAAGAATTAAAGTCTTGTGAGACTTAACGTCCAGGGGACAGCCCACTAAGACACAGAGATTCAAGTTCGGGATAAGATGTTTATTTCTTATTGGATCACATTATATTATATCTACAGAAAACTTTAATCTTAATTGTGCATATTCACACTTATATCGTTTTCGAGTTTATAATGTATGATTTAATGTGCATGCGGAAAGCAGTAAATCCATACATAAAGCAGTAAACAGATATGGAAATATAAATTAACAAATTACAAAGTCTCGGGGGATGCAACTGCCTGCCTAATCTATTAATTATATTTCTATAAAAATATTTGCAATGCCCGAAGGATAATAAAACCTAGGCATACATCTAACCTGCATCCACAAAGGTTAGCACAGGTATATAATACGACATGAATATTTACACGTATGCTCGATTTAATTTTAACGAGGCCCGTGCGGCCTAATTAAAACATCGTCGATTAAAAATTCTTATTTTGAATAAAACAATTTATTTTATTAACACGTATATTGGTCAATTTTATTTAATGAAAGTGGTCGCATGGCAAGAAGTGAGGTCTGTTATCCGGGAATAATTTTAATTCCCTTCATTGAGGTATTCTAACAGAAATATTCATAAATAGAAAAGAAGAAGAAAAATTACATTGGTATTTAAGAAATAGAATAAATCAAAATTATTCCTAGGTCATCATTTAAAATAAATTTAAATATCAAAAGAAACACGAGATAGAGCAACTCTAGGAATTCAGAAGCTTACCCTTTTGGTGTGAATCCACTTCGGCCTATCCATTTGATCCCCGGGAAAATTCCTCATTCTTTTTTTTAGTTGTGGTTTGGTGTGGAAAATAAGTGTTTATTTATCCTAAAAATAATCAGACTCGGGTACTAAATTTGTTTTAGACCCGAGAATATCTGAGGATTTTTATGGAAAAAAGAGATAGAAGAAAAATTATTTGAAAATAAGTAAGGTTTGGAATCCAAACGTGTTTTGGATCCGAACATATTCAAATAATTTTGAAAGAAAATATTTTTGTGATTTTTTCGTGTTGTTCTTCTTGAGAAAATAAGACTTTTTCTAAAATTTTCGTGGGCCCTCAACACTGAAAATTTCTTTGATATTTATAGGGAAATTTCCCGAAAAAAATCAGGATTTTTTCAAAAAAAATCCGGCGAGGGGGGACCCTTGCCGAAACTCTGGCAAGGCTAGCCTCGCCAGACGTTTGGCAAGACTGGTTTCGCGATACCCCTTTTTTTATTTTTATGTTTTTTAAAAAAATATTTTCAATAAATTAATTTTCACTAAAATCTAATTTTTGAAGTCTTAAAAAAATAATTTAAGTCCTTAAAATATATTGGCGATGAGGAATATTCCCATTCAGAGCTCTCCAGATAACAAAAATTGTGTGATTCAAAGATAAAAATCCTGAAAAGCCATCAGAATCGAACGCGCGAGCTGGTACAAAATCCCATGCTCACAGCTACCCCTCATGTGATAATTGCTGGTTGTATAACTAGTATGATCACATGAAATGGAGCAGAGGGATTAAGAATATACCTGACCAGTGGAGCTGGTGACTTTTTTATCCTCGATTGGTAATGACGTAGGCTTTCTCTTCTGGTGACGTGTCCTCACGGGACTGTCTGTTTCTTTCTTCAAAATCTCTTGGTGCTCGATGCCCCTTGCGGGCGGGTCAATCGTTTCTTTCTACGACGTCCCTTTAATAGTTGGTAGCTATTTCCTTCTTCGGCTACAATCATCGTGTGCCCCTTGCGATTTGTTGGAGTTACCAGAGATGGGTGCCTGAATCCATTTCAAAGGAGACCCTGATGGGGGGATATCCAACCGTTTCTTTCTTTGGTTCGTGGATGAGACTATTTCTTTCTTTAATGATCGAGATAACTGTTTTCTTCTTCAATTTTATTTTGATTTTCCTTAGTAGGATGTTGACTTGTTTCCTATGACAAATCAGAGAAAAGATGTAATGTTAGTACATTTTTATGACTTATGTTTTAATTATTTGATTGAGTTTATGCGAAGCAAAAATTTTTTCCCCTTCAATCAAAAATAAAAACATGATGAATAAATGAGTTTAATGGAATTTCGGGCATGTCCCGAAACTGCTCCGTTGTTTTAGGAGGGTTTTGTGATGCAATGTTGCTTGAATTGTCTTTAGGCTTGAGTGGTCCATCATCCTTCTTGATGTTCGTAGGTTCCTCAAGTGGAGGTGGAGTTTTTTTATTTACCGAGACGGTATTGCCCCGGTTTGGCATCATCTTAACTAGTAAATGATATGATGTGAGTGTAATGTATGCATGATTTTATGCATGGATAGTATTTATCAGATGATGTATGTTCATCTATTGTAGTTATTATGGGTTTCATTCATTGAAGAGCCTTCTCTTGTGTTGGTACATGGTTGCCCCTAGGATTTGTATCATTGGGGATTCCACAGATGACTCCCTCGAAGTGATGACCATGGGTTCGTTGAATCAGATTCAAGTTCAAAGCTTGGATTTGGTTTGAGGAGGGTCTGAATGAGTCATTAATCTCGTTGTGCAGGAGATGATCTCTCGGAAGCTATTAGCCTGAAGTGTTTAAAGGTGTAGGATGTCACATACCATTCCAAAGATGAGATGATTATCTTGATATTTCTTTGGTTCTAATTTTTGCATAGACCCCCCTTACGGGTTTTCAATCTATAGAACCTGGTCTTAATTTTTACCAGGACTGCCCTTTCAGGTTTTTAGCCTAGCAGACTCATCTTTTCTTTTCTTTTTGTTTCTTTTATTTATTTTTTATATTTTGGATGTTTACTTGCAATATTCTACCTTTGGCTTGTAGGCAATCAAGATAAACATATGCATAAAGATTCAGCAAAAATGACAATTCATTGATGAACTTAACATGGGTATAAATGTTTCAAATGATTTGACTCCTACCATTGATTAGCCATCTCAAGTGTTTCTAACCAATGTGGTTCTCTCGATGTCCTAAGTCTTGCATGAACCGCCCTTTTCGAATTTTCAACTCAGCGGACTATTCTTTTTTTATTTTGAAAAGGGGCCCTAATTTTTTCTCAACTAACCGAGTGTTAATTGACAGGCTAATTACAAATTTACTTTTTTACTAATACTACTTTTTATTGATTTATTTCATTCACCTATGCGTGATAGCAATTGTGCTAGTCTTGACTGATAGATTGGTCGCTGTCCATGTCCATGACTTCAATTATTTTCTCGTTCAACGTTTCTGATCTATTGGTTGGTGCTCATGCTGCTTTGCAAGCTTAAGGTATATGTGATGATGAGTATTGTTGTTTGATCATCAATGAATTTAATTGTTCTCCGACGATAGATGATATATCGGGATCAGAGACTTCAAATCCATTGGGTGTATCAAATGTAGCTTGATTCCATCGAGGGTGAACAACTTATGTTCCATAGTGTAATGATCGGCCCGTAAGTGTTAGTGCGCTGTGTAATGGAGTAGTTGATGCATTATGACCCTTCTTTGTTGCGTCAGTTGTTAACCTCAATTTTCTTTGTTGACATTTTAGCCTTATTCTAGCTTCAATCATTTTGATCTTTACGTGCTTTGTTCCTTTGATTGACTGATTTAATAGTTAGTGGATGTTTCATGCTTGGAGATTTTTTTATCGATCTTACATTTTTATAGGATGAGGCAAATGCTATCAAGCGTTGTCTAATGTGTTTGTCTCTCACTTTCCCTCAAGAGTCAAATCATTTGAACTTATTGTAACTGTGGGAACTCCATTTATACCCAAATTAATTTCATGACATGATATGTCACATGTGCTAAAAACATTATATATATGCTTATGAGAATGCGTGATGTTATCAATAGAATATCAAGCAAGTAAACAAAGTTTAATTCATTCAAAAATTCAAAAGCCTCGTGGGCAAAGAGCTAAAAGCTAATTTATTACATCAACATCCATTAGTTATCTTTCGGTACTAAGGCCCCCCAGATTTGTGCATGGATTCAAAGTGCTCCCATCTATCAGCCTTCTCAAACACTTCTTGATAGCTTGAAAAGATGTGCAACCCAAACTTGTTTCTGTAAGATGGTAGTGCACCATCCAGAAGCTTTCTTATCATCTTCAGTAGAGTTAAGCGAGCCCGAAGCTTGACATGTGTGGCCATCCAATGCCCATAGTAAGATTTGAAGCCCTCACCTTACTCTTACCTTATGGTTTCCAGATGTTGCATTGTGGTTTCCATTTAGTGTTGAAGCCATAATACCCCATCATAGCCTGAGCAAGACTATCCCAATCAATAGCTACATCCAGCGAAAGGTGGTTCTACCATTGATTGACTGGGTGGCCCAAGGTAATGATGAAGAGCTTAGCCATCATCTGTTCATTGACCCTTAATGCTCTCGTCATTGTTTGGTAATGCGTTGGGTGAGCACGTGGGTCTCCAGCGCCTACATACTTTTCAAACTACAACATCACAAAGTTTGGTAGCAAGTTGTCTTCATCCCCGATCGTTGGTTGCACAGGGTATGTGTTAGTTAAATGACCACCGTGAATGGCCAAGAACTGTTGCCACAATCCTGCCATGCTTAGTTGTTGGAGGATGGCATTCCCGATGCTTAAATAAAAGCCATATTACCCCTAGGGAAATGCCGCAAAATTGAGCAATTGAGGGGTAGCTTGGAACTACGAGGAAAATGGTACGCTCCAACTAGGAATAGATTGTTATGTTCCTCCTTGATGGAAAGGTCCTGGCTGAACATTGGCTGAGCAGGCTACCTCGGGAGGAATTGATTCTGGGAAGGATTAGCAAAGATATATCTTGGCTGCCCAATCTAAGCCTAGTTCTGATTCAGCTAACTTTGCCCTCCCCGAATTGATAAAAGGTAGTAAGATTTGGGTGCACCGCATGTGAGGTAGAAGGCCCCCCTATTCTTGGCTCACTAGTCAGACCGTCGTTATTAAGGGTGGCCTCTGGGTTGGACACTACATCATGAACCCTCCAGACGTGTTGGCAAATAAGTGATGCTAGTTGTTCACTGTTAGCAAAGGCATTCAAGGTAGCTGCAATCTCGGCGCTCACCGATGACTAACATGTCTGCTGAGAGTTCTATCTTGTAAGGGAGGGGTGATCCTCCTTCGCACCTTCTTCTTGTGGATTGGCCATGCTATTGAGATTGAAAGACATGTGTTGAACTGAATCTGAATCAGAACTTGAGTCCTCATTTGAGTCAATGTATGGAACCCCCTCCAGATTGGCCACAATTGGAGAAATGCTGACCAGGCAGTGGGCAAGCCTTTTCCAAGCCCCTTTGATACACAAGTAGAAGATCAGACCATGCATGTAGGATTCATGATGTGATTTATGGAAAAAATACATGAGATGTAAGTGTTATGGCTGCATTCACAAAGGGTTAATGTGCCGTGGTGAAAAATAAATAATATGCTTATCAATCCATTTGAAACAAATAGGTTAGTCATTAGGTAAAATAGGTGAAAATGAAAATCCAACCCTTGGGGATGGATTTAATATCTGTACGTTATCTGTGTGACATCGTAACGTGAATGGTGTATATGAAGTGATCAAATTACCATGTGGTAATAGGTCAATAGTTTGAGATTTCGTACTATGACTAGATCTCATGGAATGAGGTGGCCAAAATTATTTCGGGCAACTAGTGTGATATACCTTGATGAAATTGAATAAGATAAAAATAATCATAGTATGAATGATTTGGTTATTTTACCCAATTGAGATGGAGTTTTGGATGCCCGTGTGGTCATCTTTATTTGAGAGTAGGTGGTGATGCATGAATCTTTGCCCTGTGTGGGCGGATGGTTCGGGTATTAAGCGTATACCCTTGAAGATTTGGTAAGGTAAGGTTTTTGAAATAATTTCGCCTCGTGTGGGCTTAGGTTCAGATGTCAGCAGGGACATCACTTGATGTGGAAAAAAATGATTTGCGTAGGTATTTGTCCTATTTGGGCTATGTGGTATGTGTGATTTCCCCATGAGGGATATGAGTTGGAGGTCGAGTGGATATCTCAAAGATGATGTGTGGGATATATTATTGCCCCTTGTGGGCTAAGAGTTGGATTTCAAGTGGACATCATGCAAATTGGTTCATATTATTCTAGGGTGACACGATCTCGAGTGTCGACTAATCCTTAGTATGTGTGATGCCGATTTGGCATCATAATGATGAGAAGATGCTATGTTACATCGTTTTAACATTATAAATGTGTGCGTTTAAATGTCTACACTAAGATTCGTGGTTAGCATGACAATAGTACAATGATAAATAGTAAACACATAGCACATAGCATGCAACGTTCAATCTTCCAACCATACAACTCCCGTGCTTAGGGTTTTTGGTTAGTCTCTACCCTAAGTTTGGTTCATCTTAATACCGTGAGGATACTAAGGAGTGCACCTGCAAGAAAAATATAATTCATGGTCATTTGTTGGGTAACACCCTAGGGAAAATTCCTCTAGCTTGTTTACAGGAGGTTTGTAAATGGGTTGCTGATATAGAAGGTTCTTGTTGCGCTGAAATACACTCCAAGCCTCTCCCCAAATGGTTTCTAACGAGGGAGTTACATACGATATGGCAACAAGTGCTCCACCTGCTCAAGTACTATCTTTTCTTAGGGAGGTAGATTAGTACAAGAGAAAGCTTTACGGTAATAGGGTACCTTAGACTTATGGGCTAATCCCCTCTATTGCAATGCAAAATTATGAATATGTCATAATTAAGAAAATATGGAATAATGCGATCAATAATTTTCAGCACTTATCCAAAAATAAAAAAACCTTTGACAAAAAGAGTTAAAGAAAAATCCCTAATAGAGTCACCACTATGAGTAGACGACACGGAATGCGATGGGCCAAGAGCGCACTGAGATGAGAGGCGTGGTCCACCGGAGTGTTTTTGTAAATGAAATGTACCGGGTCTTGGACCCGGAAGGTTTGAAAGAGAAAGCGGGAAACATCTTAGATTGGTCAAACACGAATCCATCGTCTCTTAGTGTAGAGTCGCCACCTGGATTAGCTCTTCCAGGAATTAAAGTCCTATGAGGCTTAACGTCGGGGGATGACCCACTAAGACACAGAGATTCGGGTTTGGGTTATGTTGCTTATTTCTTATTGGATCACATTATATTATATCTACAGAAAACTGTACATCTTAATTGTGCATATTCGCACTTACATCATTTTCGAGTTTATAATGTGTGATTTAACGTGCATGCGAAAATCAGTAAATCCATACATAAAGCAGTAAATAGATACGAAATATAAATTAACAAATTACAAAGCCTCGGGGGATGCAACCGCCCGCCTGATCTATTAACTACATTTCCGTAAAAATATTTCTAATACCCGAAGGAAAATAAAATCTAGGCATACATCTAACATGAATCCACAAAGGTTAGCACAAGGTATATAGTATAACATGAATATTTACACGTATGCTCGATTTTGACGAGGCCCGTGCGGCCTAATTAAAACCTTGTCGATTGAAAATTCTTGTTTTGAATAAAACCATTTATTTTATTAACACAATTGGTCATTTTTATTTAACGAAAGTGCTCGCATGGCAAGAAGTAAAGTGTATTATCTGAGAATAATTTTAATTCCCTTCGTTGGGGTATTCTAATAGAAATATTCATAAATAGAAAAGAAGAAGAAATATTACATTGGTATTTACATAATATAATAAATCAAAATTATTCGTAGGTCATCATTTAAAATAAATTGAAATATCAAAAGAAACACGAGATAGAGCAACACGGGGTAATTTTTTTATAGATATGGATATTTGGCAGAAAGTCGTTATTGATGATGATAACGATGATGATATTTGGAGATTAGTTTTATGTTGTGTTGAAATTTTATCTCAACACTATTTGAGGTATATGAATTATGAACCATGTGTGGACTCATTTCAAACATGCATTATATGGTTGATGGAAAAATGAGAGGTAATGAAACATGATATATAAATATGTTTAGGATGGACAAAGATACTTTAGTAAGTATTTATCAAGAAGTTAAAAGAATGGTTTTGTTCAATCAAATAATATATCAATTTTGGAGAAAGTTTGTATATCTATACATTCTTACTCGTGGAGCTTCAAATCGAGATGCTCAAGAATGTTTTCAACGTGGTGAAACAATTAGCAGAAACTTTCATGATGTGTAAGGCCATGTTCTCTTCAACTTCTGAAACCTGAACTGAACTTAACTGAACTTAATGGACCTGAACTTAACTTAACTGAACTGAACTTAATGAACCTGAACTTAATTAAAATTAATAATAAATATATTAATTATTAAAATAATAGTAAAACCCATTAAATATAAAAATAAAGAAATTATTAATAATCATTACAAATAATATTATTAATAACTACCTATATAAAATAATTAATAAAATTTTTTTAATACCATTAATAATAAAAAAATTTATAATACGTAAATTCATTTAATTAAAATTTTGTTATTCAAATAATAATTATTGTTACAATTACACGTGAGCTAACAATAATTATTATAATATATTATAGTTTGGATTCAAATTATCACTTATTATTAGATTACAAAAACGTAATAGTTGTTTTAATTAATAAATATTTTTATTTTATTATTCCATATCACATTTTCTAATTAATTAATACTATGATTATAAATAAAAATATTATTATATTATAATTACATTAATACTATTATTATTTAAAAATTATTTTTACTATATTTATAATCCATATTAACTACATTAAATAATAATTATTTTTCTATATTAATATTTTTATCATTGTTCTTCTTTTTACTATTATTACTATTAATTTTTATTAAAGATTAATTAGAATAATCATTATTAAAATTAAAATTTATGGACATGAACTGAACTTAATAGACCTTAACTGAACTTAACTGAACTGAACTTAATTAAACTGAACTTAACTGAACTTAATGGACCTGAACTTAACTGAACTGAACTTAACTGAACTTAACTAAAATGAACTGAACCAAATTGAAGGCGAAGAGAACATGGCCTAATACATGTAAGTGAAATTTTTTTAATTGTGCTTCGGACTGAATAAAGTTCAAAAAGAACATTAATTCAGTTGTTGAGTTTAAATTATTTGAAAGATACATGTTATTAAGTTTAAATTAATTGAAAGAGACATGTTATTAATTTGAAGACGAGTGACCTTTTTCACGCTGAAAAGTTCTATTTTCAAGGTTTTCCTATGACCAATATTATTAATTTCAAAAAAAAAAGTCAGAAAATTCCTATTTAAATAATATGAAGGGTTAAAATGTGCAGTTCAAAGTTAAAATATGCATTTTTATTAAAAAAATTTGTAAGAACAACTTATTGAAACAACAGTTTAAAAAATAATATCAAACAATCCTAAATTATATTCCGTTTAAATGTATATCATCTCTCTATTGCTGGTCTAAATTTTTTCAATTTTTAGATTAATTTGATCTTATGACAGTTTACCCATACTTGTAACTTTTGAAGATAATATAATCTCCAAATTAACCGTGCGTATCTTTTACACGATATAAACAATATCCAGAAAATCTTTAAAACAAATCTCTTACAATATGTGAATTTGCTAGATGTAAACCATGAGAATCAAAATACATTACTACTCTTTTACTGTGGCTTCTTACTTTTTTTTAATTTTATTTAATAATAATTGGGTGGTACGAAACAATTAAACGAATTATCAACTTAAAACGTCGAGTATTTCCTCACATCATCCTTGGTTTTATAAAAAAAACCATCAGAAATTGTTATAAAATAAATTATATCCTATCATGTTTATAATACTAATCATTTAAACTTTTAATCAAAATTAATAAAATATCTAATGCACTGTTAAAATAATTAATTCATATCTTTCACTTTATTAATTGATTCACTTTCTTTTTAATTACCGATTTATAATCTCATTTATATTTAATCTTTTTTCTAATCAATACAAAGCTAAATTAGGATAGGAAAACAATAAAAGGAATCAAATTAAAAAATAGCTAATCTTTGACTACTGTCGATTCATCTAAATCCTTCTCATTATTTCTTGCTAACATTGAGAAAAAAAACTGTTGCTATTATGTTGTTGAACATTGTGAAAGAAGACGGAAAATAAATAATTGAAGAACTTGTTGCGTTGAGGCACAACTCAACTATACGGCAATACCTCTGTTTCAGCTACGGTGCGTTGAATATTCGAAAGAGGCGATCGGAGCTTGAGCTCTGGCGGAAAGTGAAGCATACAGCCCCATTGGAAAACCCCGAAAAACTCGATTTTTCCAAGAATTCCACATATAATTTCCTCTCTTTCCATTCTTACTGTCCTTCAGAAAACAAAGTTCAAACCTTTTTTTCCAGCTACCAGAATGTCCTGCTCCAGCTCCTGTCCTACAGCCAAATTGGGCCATATATTTTTGCTTCCATAACTCATTGGCAGAAGACAAATAGTGCAGCTCTTTACAAACACATGCCACTCTGGCAGTATCTTGGCCACACAGTAGCTCCAAAATCCGAAACTTTAGGTCTGCTGGAAGGCGCATGAAGCAAGGCGGGCAATCCAAACCAGTTTTCTCACGTAACTCTATCATCAGAGGCAACGCTAAACGATCCTTGACGAATTTCCAGAAATCGAAAACAACTTCTTCAGCAAAGACTTCAGTTGAATCCGTCCCATTCGGAATATCACAAAAGCGAGCAACTGCAGAAGCTAATCTACTTTTATCAACGTTCAACCTACGCAACCCTACTGGACTGCGACTCAACGAGCCATAGACAATAACATAATGCCCTAAAATCTGAAATTTCAGCACAATTGACTCTGAAACTGTACCTTTATCGCTAGATAACAGTTCAGGGAGTGTATAGGTAACTGTCGTGACGAAGGCCATTGAAGCGAGGGCCGTTGAAGCTCGCTCTTTCAGGATATCAAAGAAATCGACTCGCGAACCAGACGCAGAATCAAACCCAACAAAGCCAGATTCTAAGAAAACAGCATCAATGGCGAGAAACACAAGCTTAGTGTCACTGAATTCAGTACATAATACCCTCTTCAAAAAATAGGGCTCAGATGATGCCATACGATCCGAGCCACTATCAACATCCATGAGTTCCCAATCTTTGAATTCATCGCTTTCTAAATTTTCATTTTCAGATACGATTTCTTTGCCCTCAGCCATACTCCCTAGAAATTCAACATCCATGTATTCCCAATCCGACGTTTCACTGGACTTCTCTAACACAGACAAATCTGGAACTACAGAGTCCGGTTTCCAATCCATGGGAAGACTGCTAGGAAAGCTCGTCCTTTCTGTTGAGAGACAAACGGAGAGAAGAAGAGGAGGAAAGGTAATGGAGCAGTCGTTAGCTACTGAATTTATTAGGGTTACAGAGATCTTAACCTGAGAGTTTCATGATTTGGGGATTCTTTTAGGGTTTGAACTCCTTGATTTGGGTTTGATTCCTTGATTATCTTTATAAAATACGTAAATTTTAAAATTTATTGATTTATTCCGTGTTTTTCGTACTGAATGGACCTAAACAAGTCAAGTAAATCTAGATTTCAATCCGAAAAGCGTGGCAAAATCTTTATATCAGCTCTTAAAATTTGTTAATTTGATTTTATCACAGTTTGCCTATACTTCTAACTTTTGAAAATAATATAATCTCCAATTAATAATATTTATATTTCAAACTCAAATAATTTAAACTCAACCAAAAGTAATCTATAAAACATCTCTTTCATACTGTATCAGTATGTTAGGCGTAAACCATGAGAATCGCATACTCCAATCATTCCGGTACCGAATTTACTTTCAAGGAGTCAACTCCATCATTTAATTAAAATTTACTCCAGTATCTATTTAAAAAGTATGAACCTATGAAAATTAGTTATGGTATCTATATAAAATTTGATATTAGTCATTCATTCCTTAGAAAATAGAATTTACACAACTCTTGAATAAATATATAGTTACTTCGTCATTTTTCATAATTATTTATCACTCATTCAATAATATGTGTATTCGGACATCATGATGCAAATTTTCTAAATTTTAGAAAAAGTGTTAGGGAAACTTGTGTGTGTATATATATATATAATTTCTTATAAAAAGAAAAAATACAATAAAGGAAATATTAATAACTTGAGTTGCAAAATATATGGAAATCGAAGAAATAAAAGTATTATAATAAATATCAAATATAAAATAACGAAATACCGAAATAAATCTTTAACTTGGAACAAGAGGATTTTGTTGAGGCTCGAATTGATTTCCTTAAGATAGATTTTTCCTTTATATGGTAAACTGTCTCCCATGATACAACAACAAACGTTAGGCGAACTCAACCGAGTGTATATGCTATCACCAACGATGAAATCCAATAAACCTAAGACACAAGTGAATTGAAGAAACCAGTTGAAACTAATAACAAGAAAGGAAAGAAAAGCAGAGAATTGAAAATAATGCAAAGAATACTCTACCATTTTCTTTCTTTTTGTGTGTTTTCCTATCCGTATAATGCATCTATATATACAAAAACATGGTAGACAAAAACAAAATGTAATTAAGAAGCACATCATGTCATAGAGACAATAATAAACTCAATTAAATTCACACATCAAAAGCCATGTGGGTAGGTCAATTTATTTTACATCATTGTAAATATTTTCAATAGTTAGTCCCCAGGACTTAGCAATTTAGATCAGAGCCCATAGAATTATGGATAAATGACTAAATATGAATATTGAAGAATTTGTAATAGAAATATTAACTGGATTATATAGTATAGAAGATTTAAGACATTTACTTATTGAAGTATTAACTAATTAAAGTGTTAATAAAAAAGTTTTGAAATTGGATATCCATGTTATAAAATACAACAATATAAAAAATAATTTAAAATGAATATAAGTATAGAAAAATTTGCACATCATTTATGCATGATAAAATATACAAATGAAAAGTTTCACCAAAACATAAACTGGATGATAGAAGAATTAAATAATCATTTAGCTACTATACACCAAGAAGAAATACCCGGAATATTAGAAATCATAGACGAAGATTCAAGATTTCAATGTCTAATGGAAGAAGTAACAAATAAAATAACAGTATTTGAAAAAATAAGAGATGCTTTAAAAAGTATAATAGAAAGAAATTAAAATGGAAAAATTAATAGAATGTCTTGAACATATAGCAAATAAGTCATTAATCTATAATAGAGATATTAATCAACATATTATAAGTTGTAAAAATGCTATACAAATAATAAGAATAAAAGATAAAGAACTAAAAGAAATACATGAAGAATTAAATTTA
>CATIWQ010202296.1:0-11906 GCA_949673415.1 Euphorbia schlechtendalii | reverse complement strand
TATATATTTGATCATTTGGATATCGTTAAACAAAATTAGGGTTTCATATGTTGGTGGAAAACGATAATAAAGAAAGGTTTGATATGTTTTATGATACTCAATATGGTAAATTATCTAATTCTCATTAGAGTTTTGTGCTTCCGCAAATTGTTTATGGTTTTTATCTTAGCTACGTGTTGGTGATATGTTCTGGTGTTCTTAATTTTTAGTTTGGCTTTTCATTATCACTTAGTCATGTTTTAAATAGCGCAAATTCTGGTAGTTGTAATAACTTAATATGGCATTTGTTAGTTAGTACAAGTTTTGGTAATGCTCTCATTCACTTTATGATTTTATCTTGCGAATGTATAAAACATTGTTTAGCTCTTGATTTTAGTTTTAAAAGTCTCTTATTCATGTGGAACTTAAGTGTTTGAAAATAAATTAAGGTACATTTCAGTTTCTTTTGCACTTTACAACTTTAATTTTATTTGTAATTAGCACGAATGACTAGATTTTCCTCTGATATTTTATTAGTACAGATTCTTCATTGAGTCTAAACTTTAAACAAAAGGAAGAAAATTTATAAAGTTAAAATCAGAAAGTAGTAGTTATTACAAGTATGAGAGTAAATCATGATAATATAACTTTAGGATATATTAGGCATAAATAATGTATAAGATCCTTTCACTAAGATATTATAGCAATGAACGCAAATAAATAACTCCAACAAACAATAAGTTGTTGGTGTTAGAATATACTTGCGTTTATAAGATTTAACTAGTGAGTCTCTTATATTATTTTCTTCTGTTCTTATTTGAATGTGTTGAGATTTTTCTTTTGTAGTTTTTAACAAACTATGTGACTTATGCACTATTTGGCCTAATTGAAATAAAGATAACTTATCACGCATACTCAATTTTTTTTTAATTTAGTGGAAATGTTTTCATATTTTATACAGATTATGGAAGTAATTTGTTATAGATTGTGACCTTTTGTATTTGATGAAATTTAAGTACTACTTAGTTTTTCCAATTGTGGTTGACTTTAGTGGAAAGGATCTGAATTTGGTATAGCTAGGACTCAAGTTATATTACTATTTTTTATGTACTGAAGTATTGCTTTTTTTTCCAATTAAGGTTGATTTTATTGGAATGTTTCTAAATTTGCTATAGCCATGACTCAAGTTTGATACTTTGTTTACTATCTTAGGTGCTTGGTTTTCCAATTGTCTATTGAATTAAGCTTTTGAAGCATTGTTTCTCATCATTTCTTTCTTCCTTCTATTGTTTTCAGACCTATTGTCCACATTTTATGAACTGTCCATTTATATGAAATGTATTATATGCTTAAAAGTGTTGTTTTAGAATATGATATAATTCACTAAAATAATCTTTTTTTAGGGATAAGTGAATGATGCATGCTCCAGTTCTTACCTGCTTGTAATGTTTTGTAATAGGCTAGATATAATTTTTATAAATTTTCTCTTATGCTCAAAATTTTGTATGATAATGGCACTCCTTACAACCGGGAGTGCTAATAATTTTACTGAATTGAACTTGACTTGGTTATGGCCCTAACTAGTAGGAGATTCTAGCAACAAAGCCTTGGATCATTCCACTTTAGAACAAAGTCAAAGTCTCTAGCAATATTTTGTTCAAACGCAAAAGAGAATCTTCCTATTTATTTGACTGGTTAGTTACCCAACACCAAAACCTTACTCTATTCAGCTGTGATGTTTCGTTTTTGTTAAATTCTGATTCATGTTTGAGCTATTCTTTCAAATTGAACAGCCATAATTTGTTAAATATTTGCTATTTTCTAGGTCAAGTAAATGTACGGTAATGAATTTTTGCTGGTATATTGTATTGAGTAGTCATCCAAAGAGTATTTATTTATATTTTTTAAGTCTGCTTACAGATTAGATTCACATTATAACTTGAAATTGATGTATTAACTCACTATAGGCCTATACATTTTGTAGTGATTTTCAATATGCTTCTTGTTATATATGTTATTAGACAATAGATTAAATTGGTTTGTGCATATAATAAATTGAAGTTGGTTTGTTTGTTATTGCTTTGTTCCTATTCCTATTACAGTATCCATGAAACTCCCGCCAAAGCATAAGTTTTTGACACTTCATTTTAACTGATATAGTTTTTTCATTAGATATTATGGGGGGCTCAAAAGCCGATGTGTTTTTTCAAGCACGCAAACGAAAAGACAGTCAGGAATACAAGTCACAAACTGAAGTGATGAACTTTAAACTTATCAGTATTTACAATCCTTAAATTCTTTAGTAATGAATTATAAAATGTTCACTATTGGAAAGCTTATACAAGTCACAAATGTATAATATATGATTCATTTGCATGTTTTACAGTCAACTATCCAAGGCTTGTGCTCATACGATGCCAACACTGAGAGTGTTGAGTAACTCGTTCCTGGGGTTAAAACATATGGACCAGCTTAGCTTGTTGGCTGGTGTTCATTGCCCAAAAAATGAAGAAAGTGACAACAACAAACACTTCATAGTCCATTGATGTTGGTAAAAGTGAAATCAAGTATTGAAAACCAACTACAATTTGAATTCGAGGAGATTATCAACCAAAAGGTGAATGAAAAGTTTGCTTTGTTGGTGAAATATTGGCAAAGGACAATCCTACTCTTAACATTAATGTGCATGATTGTGAGATTAAGAATAAAGATGATGGGGAATGAAGATGATGAATGTGCATAGGGACATAATAGATTGGGTTTCTTAGTTTTTTTGTGTACTTATGAATTTGTGAACTGGTGTGTTGTGTGAACTTAAGTTTTGTGAGCATAAGTTTTGAGAACTTATGTTTTGTGACTTATGTGTTATGACTTGTGAACAACTTTATGTTAAGTATGAAGAATTCAGCACTGATGAAATATTAAAATTTATATTTATATGAATTAAATAGGTATTTTCATTATATAAAAGATTGGGAAGAATACATTCAAATTAATATTGTTGCGAAAAATTAACAAACCGTTGCCTTTACAAACTAAAGTGCCTTTAAAAATGTGTTGCATTTACACAAAAATGTGTTACTTATTCGAATTAAACGACCGTTACAAGTGACAGTGAAGGGTTAACGCAACACCCATATTTGCGTAGACAATTCATGAAAAACCATTGCAAGAGGTGCTTTAGGCAACACTTTTATTTTTACTAGCTACAAGTTAAAAAGGTGTTGCAACAAGTACCTAAGGCTATGGCAAAAAACCAACAGTTTTTTTTCATAAAAGCGTAGCGTAAACCTCTGATGCAACAATTTATGCACTTCAAGCAACTCTTTTTGCTTGTTGCTTCAGGCCATCTATGGTGTAGTGACACCATCGTCTTCACTTAGTTTTCCCAATAGAAATTTTTTTTTCTTCTTTCATTGCTTTGCTGTGGAGCCTGTTTCTTCTTAACTGGTCCAACCTTGATTTTCAACTCTGAAGATGGCAGGTACGACACAAGGGATTATTATACATGGAGTTCTTCACACTTCCAACGGTTGGGGTGGGGTCAGTGCACCATTAGGCCTCTACTTGTCGTCGTCGTTGGTATTTTAGTGTAATTGTATTAACTAGTTGACCAATGCGATCATAATATTTCATCTAACAAGTCAGGAGAGTGTGAAGTGCACATTTGTTCGAGTTCTATTACAATACTAAGCTTTCGAGGGTCCGAGAGCGATATTTTACAACGTTTCTGTTTAGAACCGCTACGACTTTTTGCAATGCTTTTTCTTTGAACAATTGCAACTGCGTATTTCATGCTTATAAAGACCTGACATTGGCAACAATTTCAAAATGTCATTTGATAGTAGCGTTTTCTGAAATCCGGTTCACTTTTCTTCACAACAAAAATTCATTCTAAGTTCTTGAGTTTTACTCTGATTTTATCCTATTGAAAAATTTGGAAGAACAACCAAATTAGTTTCAATTTGAAAGTGTTGTCACGACTTTAGAGATTATCCAAGTTATTTTCAGTAACTCCCCAACAAAGATTGAAACTAAAATTTTCTGAAAATAATGACAATTGGAGAATCTATTATAGAAGTCGTGGAAATCAATTGATATTAGAGATACTTTCGATCTTGGACACCAAAAAGGAACGAATTCGATTCGTTCTCTTTTGATTTTTTTCATCGATACCCAGAACGGGTATCTTTGCAATGATTTTCTATGTTTTTTTTGTATGTGATATTCCGTTTTTACATTTTCTGTAATTTTAGAGAATTTATTCTCTGTAATTCGATTTTGTGTTCTTCGTGAATCACAGACAAAAATCGGGTTTTTGGAGCGTTTTAACGACATATAAGTGTTTTGGGAGTGATTTTCTAGAAAATATGTTATTTAAGTGTTTATATGACATGAACTAGTGACTACGTTCGGTTTTGGCCAGATTTTACGTGTTTTCGCAGGAAAAAGTTTCGATTTCCACATTGTTTTGTGTAAACGTAAAATTTCCGTTCATTTTTTCGTAAAATGGACCGCCCAAATGGACTCGGAATGTAAAAATGAGTCAAACTACCAAAGTTCGGTCACCGGAATCCTCCGGCAAGGCGACGCGTGGCATGCACGCGCCTGCTGCCTTCCTTGTGATGCATCGGTGTGTGTAATACACGTGTCGACAGTGGTTACTAACCGACGCGTGGAATTCACGTGCCGGGAGGGGATGGTTACTGCTGGCGCGTGTACGTCACTCGCCGGTGACCGTTACTTTCACCGGTAACTGTACCGGCGTGCCGGTTGGACACATGTAGGGCTGCGGTTGTTCCTTCGATTTCGTACCTGTGTTTTATAGACTACCGTGAGCTCATTTTGGGGGCTTCTCTTGATGTGCCATGTGGCACATATCTGACGGTTCAGATTTATTAACTTGATTTTTTATGCCAAACGATGTCGTTTTGCTCCAAAATTTTTTCAACCCTCAATTTTCATTTTTTTTGGATTTAATAGTGATTTTTTTTAAAATTTTTTTGAGGTTCTGAAAATGTTGTTTATCATTTATTTTATGTTAATAAATGCTTAAAATTATGGAAAATCAGTTTATAAATTTTTAAAATATTTTCTATTTGTTAGAAAGTAATTTAGAATCTACTGGAAAATAATTAAAGTTTTTTCATATGTGGATTACTTTTGATAATAATTTTCTTTATATATTTATATTGTTTACATAAATGAAAATATATCTTTAATATCCATATTAATTATTATATAATGGTTGAATTTTATTATACATGTAAGGTATAATGTCATTGAATAGATTTTAAAAATATATTTAGGTATCTTAATTATTTATGAGATGATTATCTTAATTATATATGTGTTATATATGCTAGAAATCATTTTTACAAAATTTTTCATCTGTGGATTTATTTGAAAATCTTTGTAATTCATCAAATGGATGTAAACTCTGCAATTCTGAATGGTAAATTGGATGAGGAGATTTATTTGAAACAACCGGAAGGGTTTTTTCATGTTAGGTTGTGAAAATAAGGTATGCAAGCTAAGAAAATTGCTATATGAACTAAAACAGACATCAGAAGCTTAACATCAAAAGTTCGGTGATGCGATTTTGTCTAATGATTTTGTTATCAACCAAGCGGGTAAATGGTATATAGCAAATTTGATACTTCTGGTAAAAGAGTTTTGATTTACTTATGCATGGATGATATGTTGATTTTTGGTACTGATCAAAGTCAGGATGATAAAATAAGAAATTTTTTGGTTTATCATCTAGTTTTGAGATGAAAGATTTGGGGGAGGAATTAATCGGAAGAACAATGTTATTTCAATTTCCCAATCTAATTATATTGAGAAGATTTTAAAAATGTTAACTTTAATGGTTGTTCTCTAGTTAGCACTCTAATGGATTCCTTCGATTTTTTGAAGGTTATTCGGATACAAGTTATATTTTTTATGAGGACATTTCTTCCACAAGTGGATAAGTATTTCATCTTGGGGGAGATGCTACATCTTGGGTGTCTAAGAAACAGACTTGTATGAGTAATTGGACAATTGAATCTGAATTCATAAAAAACTGAACGTATTTTAGCCGATCATTTAACCCAAGGGTTAAGAAGAGATCTTGAGCACAACTCGGCTTTGGGGATGTGGTTAAAGTCCATCTAAAATCTCTCATGTTGAGATACCCAATTCCCACGTAATATGATGTCAGGTGTTGAATTCAATAAGGAAAGCTTAACATCTAGAGATTGGAACACACTAATTAAAACATCCCAAGATGTGTGTTCAGACCTGTAAGTAAATGAGGTTGAAGTTGAACTTCTTAATAACCTTTTTGAAAAATTGCATATATATATATAGGTGCAAGAATAAAACGGCTACCTGTATGAGCATGAAGTTTAGTCGCTTCAAGAAGCTTAGACTTGGCTTTGATATACTTTTGAAGGATAAGGACACAAGGCTAGTAAAAGATAGTGTCAAGTAAGAACATGTTAGAATGTTGACTTATGTGTATATTATCTTCATGTATTCAAGATGGATAACAAATGTTTAATTCATAGTGACACCTTTAGTTATTTGAATATTTAGAATGTGCAATATACTAAGATGAAATTTATTCGTCACGATATTTTATTTATGCATAAGTTTGTTTTATGTTGTGATTTTGTTTAGTTAATCATGGATTACACTAAAATGGGAGAGGATTGTTGGTATTTTAGTGTAATTGGATCAACTAGTTGACCAATACGATCATAATATTTCATCGAACAAGTTAGGAGAGTGCGGAGTACACGCTTGTTCGAGTTTTATTACAATACTAAGCTTACGAGGGTTCGAGAGCGATTTTTCGCAATGCTTCTGTTTAGAACCGCTGTGACTGCTTGAATGGACACGACTTTTCGCAATGCTTTTTCTTTGAACGCTGCTGCTGCTCGTTTCATGCTTATAAAAACCTGGTATTGGAAACGATTTCAACATATCGTTTGATGGTAACTTTTTTTGAAATCTGGTTCACTTTTCTTCACAAAAAAAATTCATTTCAAGTTCTTTAATTTTACTCTGATTTTATCAGATTGAAAAATTTGAGAGAATCACCAAATTAGTTTCAATCTGAAAGTGTTATCACGATTTCAGAGATTATCCAAGTTATTTTCAGTAATTCTCCATCATCAATCAATGTGTACGATGATAATGTAAAGGATACGCTTGTTACACCGAATAAAACAGTTGCAAGTTTCTTATTTACAGGTGCATCTGGGATTTGCTATAAAAAATTACTTAAATTGGAAATATAACTATATATGAACTAATACTTCAAAGATAATGGGCATTTATTATGTTTTGTCATAGCTCAAAATATCATATTTATTTTTTGAAATGCATTACTCCAAATGATGACAACACAGTTTGGAGAGTTTACAATCTAACGGGATGCCTTGCACGAAATCAAGAATTTCCACCACAAAAAATGTGAAACACAACCAATATCCTACCAATCAAACTTTTTTTTTCTTTTTTTCTTTGCATTAAAGTTGTAAACTAATCATCATCGCTAATCCTACCAATCAAACTAAAATGACAAGAATCACACATGAAACTATCATATATATCCACTATAACACGTGTATACTCGATCCTTAGTCCAAATAGTTCTTCTCAAATTGACAAGCTTCATTTCAAGAATGAAAATAAAAGATGGTGTGTAACTTGTCTTACTTGCTAAAAAAATAGCCACTCTAACCATATTGAAAGAAACATCCCCACCTCCATTAAATAAAGCAACATAACAATTCTTTTTCTCCAATTTTTTTACTTGTCCATTTAGCCAAAATTTGAAATCCCAAAATATTTATCATTTTCAAAATTTGATGTTTCTTTACCGTCATTCTTCCAAGTATACCCTCATTTATCAAGAGAGAAGTTAAAATTGATGACATAAACTTGAATTAAATGTAAGAGTAAATTAGTATTTTCATTTCTTTATTATTGATTTCTTAATAAGAGTGAAATGTGTAAGAGGATAAGTAAAAAGTCGGAGGAAAATGTGTAAGAGACAAGTATAAAAAATCGGAGGGAGTAATATTTTATAAATAGTTGTCCCCAAACATGGTCAACCCCAGCCCGTGATTGCTAGGATATAGTTTACAATATAAATCCTCATTAAGTTGTGATGGTTCGTTGATTGGAAGACGTCACCTATGAACTCAATTAAGATCAATTGTGATGGTTCTATTTGTGGAATGGATTTCAAGGCCTCATCAAGTGGAGTCGTCTGAGATTCAAAAGGAATGTGGCTTGGTGGTTATGCATGTAATATTGTTGGATATATTCTATAATTTCAAAAGAAATATTTTTTACATTTTCAATATTAGTTGATTATATTTTTAAAAGTATCATATTTTACTAGTTATTATAATTTTATGATTTATGTTACATATTTTTTTAATAAATATGTATTAGTGAGTTTTAATTACAAGATTAAAAACAGTTTTGAAAATAATTTTATTTTCATTATGAGCCATTTAGACTTTTTATCATTGATGAATATAAATGTATTTTTAATTGCTCAAACGGTAAGTTTTATCCTGTATAAATGGATAATCCTCAAAGGGGAAGTATAACTAATTAACATATTTCTATGACATATAGTATATTTGATATATACATAATTTGGTGATATGAGTTTTATAAACCCAATCATTTTTTATCCTCCATTTTTTGAGTTCTGGATATGATATTGCATTTCTGTTCCTGTCACCATTTTCAAATCGAGAGTGAAGAAGTTGTTTAATCCTGGGAGGAACTACCAAGTATCCTTTAAGGATAGTGCCTAGCACGACTCAACTTTTTAAGTATTCAAGTTTCCTTAACTTGTTTTATTTACAGTGTATTTTTAATCAATCCATTGATTATGTTTGTTATTTGGTTGAAGGTTGGATAAGGAAATCCCAAAAGGCGCATTTCTTATTTGGTTGGCATCTCCGCATCCAAGAGACGAAAACTGGGATTGCAGATGATAAATATTCATTTTTATTTTTGCCATTGTTTTTTCAACAATCTTAAAGGATATTTTGCAGTTCATGTCATAATAAAAACAATATTTTGTATGAAAGATTTTATGAGGACAATGGCAATAGGAACAACGATTTTGTTCCAAGATTGATGGACGGTGATCCCGTCACTAAAGTGAGAGTAGAAAAAATTCTACTATACGTAGAAGAAGTCGTTCATAAAAGATATATTTAAAAATGTGAGGGTATTGTAATAAGGTTCAAAAACCTTGATTTGTATGTTCATGGTTTGTGTTGAGCATAGTGTGAGTTGAGTATATCCCACATGGAAAGTTAATGAGTTAAGTGAATGATATATGATTGAGAAGGGCCCATTAACCCATTACCTTAGGGTTTTGGGTTAGAAGTGGTGTCAAACTCATGAAGTATATCATTCACTTGTGTGCTCATTGTTTCCCTCGGATAGAAGGTTCCCGGATCCTGAAAAGTGGTATCAGAGCCGGTGTGGCTTATTTGAGCGGGGTTGTGCTCAAGGGGGAGCACGGTCTTAACCCGGATGTGGTGATAACTCACACTTAAGGGGGAGATTGTATGGATAAGTGTGAGTTGAGTATATCCCACATGGAAAGTTAATGAGTTAAGTGAATAATATATGATTGAGAAGGGCCCATTAACCCATCATCTTAGGGTTTTGGGTTAGAAGTGGTGTCAAACTCATGAAGTATATCATTCACTTGTGTGCTCATTGTTTCCCTCGAACCGAAGGCTCTCGGATCCTAAAAACAATGTTGTATATATATCATGTGCTTAACATGATTTTAGGAATAAGAATCATAAGGATGAATGGTGGTGTCTCATAACACTTCATTGAAAAACTTTTTAAGAAGTTCGTGTATATCCTTTATGATTACAATATTCAATTAAAGAGAAATGTTGGTCATTGGCCAACCATATAAAGCTATGATATTTATATTGTGGATGTCCATTGTATTAAAAATGTACAATGATGTAAACTGAATATGATGAAAAATTTATTGTGGATATTTTATAAGAATATTCTTTTCGGTTTTGAGGAAAAGAAAATTCTTAATTCCCCATTCTTAAAATCCTTATTCTAATTATTTTATGATATATCAAAAATATACATTGAACATTTGATAGATAAATGTTCTTGTGTGTGTGTGTATTTGAAAGTGGAACTACCATATGAGTTAGAAGATAATGTTTCCTTATCATACAAAATATTTGAAAGTGTGGGAGTTTTAATAATTCTATTTTTTCCGGTTGGGAAAATGTGACAACTATATTGTTTCTCTATAAAATGATGTAATTTGCACATTCAGAGATAGAGAATTTTTCAAACTTTTGGGTTATAGAAAATAAATTGAGATTTTTCTATAAAGAGATTTTCATACGAGTTTCCAATAACTATATTTTATGCTATATATAGTATGTTCACTATGTGTGTTGGAAAGATGAAATGAATATAAATTGAAGAAGAATATACAATATTTTGACTATGAGAATCATAAGAATGAATGAGAGTATCTTGTTAAAACAAGAACATTATATTGATAAACTTCTTAAGAGGTTTGGATTATATTAATCATGTAAATATCTCTTATGATTACGATGTTAAATTAAAGAGAAATAATGATCTTTGGATTATTATTATTATTATTATTATTATTATTATTATTGTTGTTGTTGTTGTTGTTGTTGTTAGACTAATGAAATACATGAGAGATATCATGAATCATGATATTTATGTTGTGAATATCCATTGTACAAGAATGCTACAATGATGATAATTGAATATTTGATTCATATGAGACAAATTTTATTGGTGTGTATTTTACTCTTAATAATGGAACAATAAAAATGAGAGTCAACTAAATAAACTATAACGAAGTTTGTTATTTGAGAGTTGACATGTAATGAGACTAAGTGATTTATTAATTTCTTAGCATATATTATTTGAGAATAAAATCATCACTTTTGGTGACAATGAATTGTGATTGCCAATTTGATAATATCTATTTATAAATAAGACCTACAAAGGCAAAAATATACATATATGTTTGAAACATATATTATTGTGAAATAATTATTTTAAGATGGAATTTTGTCCATCAACTGTATGAGTCTAGATTGAATTTTGGCCAAATAATCTAACTAATGTGATATATAAATTTTGAAAATTTATTTCATTCAGAAACATCAAAGAGGATGAGACTTAAGCTAATTTGAAATTAATAAAGATAAAAACCCAACCTATGTGATTGGAGATCCCATGAAATAGATTTAAAGGGTAATAACGAAGTCTTTGTTAATTATGCTAGTACAAAATATATTATCTTAATCCTAGATGTGAGAAAGTGTTATGTTGCATATCTTGAAAGGTTGAGTTAAAAGACTCTTAATGAATTTCATATATATTATGATTGGTGTATAAAGTGCAATATACACTTGATGAAATCACCTATATGAGTGTGAAGTGGGGCCGCTTCCATGAAATATTGGTAATATCTACTAGAGCACTTGCGAAAAACCAAATAGGCACACGACATATTTGCGCAAAACCACGCTATGAGAAATGTACATTGGTATAGTGCGATATGATAAAATCCCTATTCCACAGTAGCGCTTATTTGGTTCAAGTAACTATATGTTTCATCAAATATTCCGTGGATTAAATTTTATCTATCAAGTATTGGTTTAAGTCCAAAAGACACCAATATCCTGCATTATATGTCAAATCTGAGATATCCAGAAAAATTATTTTATCAAAAAATCTTTTGAAATTTGTGGGGGATTGTTGTATATATTCTATAATTTCAAAAGAAATATTTTTGACATTTTTAATATTAGTTGATTATATTTTTAAAAGTATCATATTTTACTAGTTATTATGACTTTATG